>CM022472.1:355258-384086 GCA_011952105.1 Coreoperca whiteheadi
CCTTCTCTGCATCATGTCAAGCAACGCGCTAGCCTTCCCTGTCATAGTCCCAACGTTCAAAGTCCCTACTGTCAGTCCTACATTCTTAGCTTTCCTCTTCTCTCTCTGCCTACGAACACACCTTCCTCCTCTCCTTCTTCGTCTTCGACCAACAGTAATCCAATTTCCACCGGTACCCTGTAGGTCACCAGCACCGGTGGCGGTCGTTGTTAACCCGGGCCCCGACCGATCCGGTATGGAAGTCATTGTCGTGATTCGCATTTTTAGTTTGGCATGTGTTTTACGTCGGATGCCCTTCCTGACACAACCCTCTGCATTTATCCAGACTTGGGACTGGCACATGAAGACACTGGCTTGTGCCCCCCTGCGGTTGCATTATTGCAGAGATCAACAAAGGTTTTAAATGATCTGTTTTAAATAAACTAGTTCAGAATGCTTAACGTCATGCTGAGGTTCGTTCCTAACCGTCGCCATAGAAATCAAATGTTTACCTAAGGTCTTCTTCTTTTCCTTTGGGCTGTTCCCTTTCAGGGGTCGCCACAGCGAATCATGCGCCTCCATCTAACCCTGTCCTCTGCATCCTCTTCACTCACACCAATTAACTTCATGTCCTCTCTCACTACATCCATAAATCTCCTCTTTGGTCTTCCTCTAGACCTCCTGCCTGGCAGCTCCAACCTCAGCATCCTTCTACCAATATATTCACAGTCTCTCCTCTGAACGTGTCCAAACCACCTCAATCTGGCCTCTCTGGTATACAAATCATACTGTTAAAAACAGTCCACAAAAAAACACAATACATACAGCTTATATAAACAAAAAAACCCTACTGTTTACAATGAAACCCAACATTAAAAATTCAAGAATTTAGTGCTGACAGATATACATATCAGCCATCTTTTAGCTGTTTTGTAAAAGCCTTATAAAGTAGTTAATTGTCTGATTTAATTTGGTATTTTGTTCCACTCACTAGTGCCCCTCACAGAACAGGACAATTGGCTAAAGGTGCTTTAACGCAGAGGGATGACACAGTCACCTCTCACTGAGCATCTAGTAACTCGCTCAGTGCTGTTTCCTTGGCTGATGAGATCTGCCAGAGGAGCTAAATTGTGTGTGGCCATAAATTTCAAGCAAAATTGTCCAAAAGACCAGCTTGTTTGGCAGTAATTAAGATAACTAAAAATCATGGAGTGTAAAAATATCTTTGCTGCCTCAATATACATTTCACTTGTGATTCATTGAAAAATTGCAAGATTTTGCATTATTTTTTTTTACTGACTTTGTCAACATGGGCTTTAAAGGAGATATTAGAATCAATCAGTGATCCAAGATATTTATACTGTGTGACCAGCTGTAATTTGTTACCTGCAACATATATGTCAGGGTCATGGGAGACTCTACTGGTTTTACTAAATTACATCTACAGTTTTTTAAAAACATTTAGCTGCAGGTCCTGCAGCCATGCTGTGACACGATTCATAGCTGATCTGCCGCATACAAATAAAACAATGTCATGTGCATACATTATACACTCAGCTTCAGGACAGACCAAAAGCAAGTCATTAATGTAGAGGCTAAATAATAAGGGACCTAAAATTGATCCCTGAGAGACCCCTATAGCAGCCTTTAGAGGCTCCGATCTGCAATTGTTGATGATTCCATCCACCTTTGAGCATCACAATAAAAATGGTGATTTACTGTGTCAAAAGCTTTTCTAAGGTTTATAAATTGCGGTTAAAGTAATGATCCAAAAAAAATTCTCGTCACCTGAGATCTTAATTACTAATTGTTTGACTCATCAGCACAGTAAGAGCAACCATAGAAATGTGATGTGTTTTGCATTGTAAATGAGAGAAACAGTATCAGTGTTTGTCTTCATCACTAACTCTCCTTCAGGCTGAGTGGCTGTAATCTGTCAGAGAGAAGCTGTGAAGTTCTGTCCTCAGTTCTCAGCTCCCAGTCCTCTAGTCTGAGAGAGCTGGACCTGAGTAACAATGACCTGCAGGATTCAGGAGTGAAGCTGCTCTCTGCTGGACTGGATAGTCCATACTGCACACTGGAGACTCTCAGGTCAGATCACAATGTGATGCATTTGTGTAACACTGTGTTGTACTTTAAACATTAAATTCCTTATGGGTAGGGGTTCTCAACCTTTTCGGATGTAGGAACAGCAAGCTAACAAAGAGTGGTCTTTCGGACCGGTGGGGGGGGGAGGGTTAGACCATGCGTAGTTTACTTTAAAAGATTTTTTCCTGACATGTTTTAAGACATTTAAAAAAACAAAAAACATTTTCTGTGTGATGTGGATTTTCCACACTGTTGTTACTCATTCAAAAATTCAGTTTATTTTTTTGTGGTTGAAGCAGCGGAGAAACACTTCATGGATGTACAGTCAGGTCCATAAATATTGGGACATCGACACAATTCTAATCTTTCTGGCTCTATACACCACCACAATGGATTTGAAATGAAACGAATAAGATGTGCTTTAACTGCAGACTTTTAGCTTTAATTTGAGGGTATTTACATCAAATCAGGTGAACGGTGTAGGAATTACAATAGTTTGTATGTGCCTCCCACTTTTTAAGGGACCAAAAGTAATGGGACAATTGGCTGCTCAGCCGTTCCATGGCCAGGTGTGTGTTATTCCCTCATTATCCCATTTACATGGAGCAGATAAAAGGTTCAGAGTTCATTTCAAGTGTGCTATTTGCATTTGGAAACTGTCGCTGTCAACACTCAATATGACCTTCAAAGAGCTGTCCCTATCAGTGAAGCAAGCCATCATTAGCCAGAAACAACAAAACAAACCCATCGGAGAGATAGGAAAAACTTTAGGTGTGACCAAATCAACTGTTTGGAACAGCCTTAAAAGAAAGAATGCACCGGTGAGCTCAGCAACACCAAAAGACCCGGAAGACCACGGAAACTTAAATTTGGTGGATGACCGAAGAATTCTTTCCCTGGTGAAGAAAGCACCCTTCACAACAGTTGGCCAGATCAAGAACACTCTCCAGAAGGTAGGTGTATGTGTGTCAAAGTCAACAATCAAGAGAATACTTCACCAGAGTGAATACAGAGGGTTCACCGCAAGATGTAAACCATTGGTGAGCCTAAAAACAGGAGGGCCAGATTAGAGTTTACCCAACAACATCTAAAAAAGCCTTTACAGTTCTGGAACAACATCCTATGGATCGATGAGACCAAGATCAACTTGTACCAGAGTGATGGGAAGAGAAGAGTATGGAGAAGGAAAGGAACTGCTCATGCATACCAAAGCATACAACCTCATCAGTGAAGCATGGTGGTGGTAGTGTCATGGCATGGGCATGTATGGCTGCCAATGGAACTGGTTCTCTTGTATTTATTGATGATATGACTGCTGACAAAAGCAGCAGGATGAATTCTGAAGAGTTTCGGGCAATATTATCTGCTCATATTCAGCCAAATGCTTCAGAAATCATTGGACGGCGCTTCACAGTGCAGAGGGAAAATGACCCGAAGCATACTGCGAAAGCAACCAAAGAGTTTTTTTAAGCGAAAGAAGTGGAATGTTATGCAATGGCCAAGTCAATCACCTGACCTGAATCCGATTGAGCATGCATTTCACTTGCTGAAGACAAGACTGAAGGGAAAATGTCCCAAGAACAAGTAGGAACTGAAGACAGTTGCAGTAGAGGCCTGGCAGAGCATCACCAGGATGAAACCCAGCGTCTGGTGACGTCTGTGCCTTCCAGACTTCAGGCTGTAATTGACTGCAAAGGATTTGCAAACAAGTATTAAAAAGTTAAAGTTTGATTTATGATTGTTAATCTGTCCCATTACTTTTGGTCCCTTAAAAAGTGGGAGTCTGCAGTTAAAGCACATCTTGTTCGTTTCATTTCAAATCCATTGTGGTGGTGTATAGAGCCAAAAAGATTAGAATTGTGTCGATGTCCCAATATTTATGGACCTGACTGTATGTGGTCAGGAGGGTCATTAAGGTTTTCACTGCAGTGCTGATGTACACAGGGTCAATACTGAGGTTTGATGCTTAGCCAAAAATATGAGAAGATGCTAAACTGAATGCTCATTTATGCGCACTGTCATTCCTAATCATCTGGTCTTCACTGCTCGCTCTGAGAGGAGGTGGTGGAGGTAGATCGATGATCGGTTCTTGTCAGATCACATCTTTAGAAGGTGCTCTCTTGTTGACTGGAGAGTCCACACTGTAAACTCAAGACTCTCAGGGTTCAGCTTTTGTTTAACAGATGACCATTTAAACGTTGCTTAACATACATATACTGTACATTGTTAATGTCGATTAACAGGGCTATTCAATTGGTGGCCCTGAAGCAACCTCCAAGTGGCCCAGCCCATGGTCCCGCACATAGACATAATTAATGAATATAATAATTATATTATATAATTTAATATAATTATTAATAAATGTATAAATTATATAGATTTTATAAAGAAATATGATGTCTATAGTGCCGCCAAAAATGCACATTCCTACGTAAATTCATACAGTAGTACAGACCAGTAGCCAAGCAACACGCAAACACAGCAAAGCGTGCCGGAAGTAGCCTAGATTACTATCAATATGTCTTTCTCAACACTGAAACGTAAAATTGCCGATGAAAACTTTAAGTTTAACCGTGCCTGGACTGACAAATACTTGTTTATTTTACCGCCACATCCAAACGCCAAACCGATGTGTTTAATTTGTAATGAGAGCGTTGCAGTACTCAAAGAATACAATATGTGGCGGCACCACATTAAGAAACACCAGACTTTCCGCATATGGTGATTTAAAATATGTTCCCTTAGTGTTGTTTATAGTTGTGAATACTGTGCACTATTTTGTTTAATGCACTTTGTGATCAGATAGGTCAGATATGTAAAATATATATTTTCTTTTGTAAGTGGAAAAAATAGGGGCTACCTCAGATTCTGTTCATTTAGCTCTTTTATTGTTTTAGTTTTTTAATGCACCTTTTGCTGTGCAAACTGACCAAAGTTAAGAGAAGCAACGAATAAACCTTTTCAATAAATTTATTTGTGTTGGTTTTAAAATTTGTCATTACGAGCTGCTTTGCCGCTGAAATGATTGGCCCAGCTAACCTTCGTGGTTTGAAAATCTGGCATAATTGAATTTGTAATTGAATAGCCCTGATCGAAAGGATCAACTTGTGTAGATCACACAGTTGCAGTAACACTGCAGTACCAATTTTGTCCGAGAACTTCTGGTTATGAAGTTTCATAATTACTTTTAATGCTTCAGCAAATGTAAGAAAGACCATTATACTGTTCTAATTAATGTTCTTATATCAGCAATGGGTCAAATTACTATGTGCAATATGGAGTTGGGTTCATAGTGCAACACCCAGAGAATTATCATGTGAGTTCCCAATATCTCTTAGGACCTTTGAAGCTTTCAGCTTATTGTCTTGTTTACAACCTACAACAGTCTCACTGCTCAGAGCCTTTTTCAGCAGCTGTTTTCATCTAACAAGCTCTGATAAAGCCACTGTACACTACCTGCCCAGCAGCAAACAGCAGACAGGCACCGTTAGAGACCAGCTGTTGAAGAAAGTGGAACATCTAGCGGCTAAAGAGCCAGATATTTTTCACAAGAGTTGGTGAAGACCTGGCAACATTTTTATCCTCAGCACTCTGTACGATACTCTGTGATTTAGTGACAGCCTTCTCAGTGCAGCTGGCTGCATCTTAAAAGGTTGTTTTTTTATGTCTGCCCTCAATAATAAAGAAACGTTTCCCTGGAGAGAAACCAAAATTTAAATCCTCCATTTTTTTCTTCTTCTCGTATGTGCTAGCTTTGACAGGTCACTGCAGAAGGCGGCAACGGTTTGCTAAGACATTACATGCTTCAACTTCATGTGTTAATATGTCAATGTTGTGTTTTACAACTTGTCGTGCTGCCGCTGATCAGCCAGAAATAAAATAATGCAGATTTATGTCTAAATACTTTGTTGATGACGGGTTCTAGTGTCATTGGACTTTTTAGTAACAATGAATATCAAAGCAGATGAGAATTTTACATTCAGCTCATTTTAATCAGTGAATTCACAGTGACAAAGGAAAGAATAGATGAAAATAAATAAATAATTCTGCGTGTGTCTCCAGGCTGTCAGGCTGCCTGATCACAGAGGAAGGCTGTACTTCTCTGGCCTCAGCTCTGAGATCCAACCCCTCCCATCTGAGAGAGCTGGACCTGAGCTACAATCATCCAGGAGACTCAGGAGTGAAGCTGCTGTCTGCTGGACTGAAGGATCCACACTGGAGACTGGACACTCTCAGGTATGAACAGACAGCAAGTGCTCACTGTTTCTCTGTCACACTGACAAGCTGAGGACTGTTGGTTCACAGTCTGAACCAGCAGCACTGCTGATAACAGTGAAGACAGTAACTGATGTGCTGAGAGTCCCTGTCCCCACTGAGACTGACCTCCTTCCTGACTCTCATCAGACCAGAATCTGGTGTTGACCATTTATTGATGCCTATGACACATTCTTTCTGACAAACAGTCAAGTCTTCATAAACCAGAGGAGCAGGAGCAAAATTGTGCGTTGCCTTGTAAATCAAGCTTAAATTAGCAAATTTATGACGTTCAGACCAATTAAATTTTTTTAATTGCACAGTGGTGATAATATCTTGTTTTTTTAATCCTTGACCTTGATGGCTTGTTTATAAAATATTTCAAGTGGCCTGGTTTTGCTGTGGCTTGCCTGAGATCAGCTTGTTTGGCAGTAATTAAGATGACTAAAAATCATGGAGTGTAAAAATATCTTTGCCATCTCGATAGACATTTCACTTGTGATTGATTTGAAAATTGCAAGATTTAGCTTCTTTTTTTTTTTACTTAGTCAACGTGCGCTTTAAAGGAGATCTTAGAATCAATCAGTAATCCAACATATTTATACTGTGTGACAGTTTTTTTTAAACATTTAGCTGCAGGCAGCATTCTTGCAGCCATCCTGTGACACGATTCATAGCTGATCTGCCGTATAGAAATAAAACAGTGTATCTGCATACATTATACACTCAACTTCAGGACAGACCAAAGGCAAATCATTAATCTAGAGGCTAAATAATATGGGACCTAAAATTGATCCGTGAGGGACCCCTAGAGCTAGTTTAAGAGGCTCCGATCTGCAATTGTTAATAGAAACCGATTGAGTCCGGTCACTCAAATAGGATTCCATCCACCTTCAGGCATCACAAGAAATATTTAACTTAGAAAGCTTACTGAGAAGAACAGCGTGATTTACTGTGTCAAAAGCTTTTCTTAGGTCCACAAATATAGCCCCTACAACACCACCCGGGTCTAGATAAGATTTTATTTTCTCTACAAAAAGGCATGTGGCCATCTCAGTCGAGTGTTTGGCTCTAAATCCAAATTGCATGGGATGGAGAGAGACTGAGCTTTTTTTGTTTTTTTTAAAAATGGTGGATAATCTGCTCGGCTAGAGTTTTTCCAATACTTTGGAGACAGCCGGAAGAATACATATTTGGCGAAAGTTATTTATAGAAGTCGAGTCACTGGATTTAAAAACAGGAACAACAGTTGCAGATTTCCAGGCATCTGGGAAATCAGTCACTCAGTCAGTCATCTTCTCCCGCTTGTTCCCGTTCGGGGTCGCGGGTGACTGGAGCCTATCCCAGTGGCTTCGGGCCTTAGGCAGGGTACACCCTGGACAGTGGCCAACTCGTCGCAGGGCCATCTGGGAAATATCCAGTTGAAATAGAAAGGTTAATAATGAGGCAATAGGTTTAGCAAGAACTGATCCAAGATCTCTAAGCATACTCGTGTCCATTCTAAACACATCCTTGGTTTAAGGGACTTGATAATGTGTATGACTTTAGCCTCAGTGGGATGTGCAATAGCAAAATCATGCACAGTACACAACATCAATTTTACTTTATTCTGTATTCCTGGAAAAATGTTTGAGATTGCATCCACAGAATCGTAATTATGTACATATGGTTTATTTAACTCCTAGGAAGCTCCATATGATGAAGGTTATCAACAATCCTACATATACTTTATGTTCTCTCAAAGTGATTGGCAGTTACTTTCACATGTTTTGGGAATGTACCCCAGTGGCTGACTTTTGGAAGATGATTGGCTTTAACCTCTCTAGGTTGCTTAAGGTTACATTGCCCTGCATGCCTGCTACATTCATTTTGAAAGAGCTTTCAAGGTTGGGCTTGGATAAGAGATGAGCAATGCTGGCGGGACTTACGGCTGCAAAAAAAACTAATTGCCACACATTGGAAACCTCCACATTCACTCTCTTTTTGAGCCTGGGTTTTAACATATATGGATATTGTTTACTTGGAGTTTTCGACAGCTAGAGTCCACGGTGCAAATCTTATTCTTATATTATGTTAATCATATGCTTCATTATATATACTCTATTTTTGTGGCTTTTATATACCTGGATGTACTGTTTCTGTAAAAGATTAAATAAAAAGTTGATCAGAAAAAAAAAAAAACTGTCTTTAAAACATTTCACTTCAGGTTATTTATTATGGCGGGACTTAGCCTTTTCCTGTTTCCTCTGATCTTATTTGCTGTTAGTGAAGAAATTTGGTAGCTGGATGTTTGCGAGGTTAGGCCCATTGGCCGCTTAGGGTTCTCACCGGCTTTAGACCATGCCCCCAACGGCGTGGTGCTGTTACCGTCATCCGCATTTCCGTGGTCAAACCAGCTGCACCTCAGTTCGGAGTGCTCAAGTATTCGGACCTTTTATGGTAAATGCATTGAAACCGAGTTAGTGACTGTTTTCAACACCAAGTATATACCAGATTGGTCAAAGTAACATTGAAGTGGGATAAAACTCCTTTACTTTGACATTGGATTCATCAGAAACTATGAGGTAAAAGCACTTCATAATATTTTTGCAAGTAGTCTAACACATTCTAAGTCTAGAAAAATTAATACAGTGTTGGGCCTTGGCTAAGCTTAGCCTAACCTGGCTAAAACTGCCATGTGGAGGAAGACAAAGACATTTGGGCCTGTTGCCAAGAAAAAGCCTGGCCACTGTGCAAGCAACGTTTCTTTCAAACATTAGGTGTGAACTGAACTCAGACCTGACCTGGAAACAAAGCAGCTCTCAGTTGACCCCGAGTTTACAGGCTGTGAGGCGCAGGACTACAAATGAAACCCCAGCGCACGACTGTTATGTCACTGAGGACATAAAAGACGAAGACACCTACTCCGCCATGTTCATTTTCCATAGCAACTTCTTGCAACAGGAGGACACATCAAGTCGCTCTCCGGTTAAAGCCTACGTTACCTCAAGAGACGCACTCACATGAGTGCAATGACCCTAGGAAGGACAGATCCCGCTTTCTCGAGTTCCTGTCAGTGTTTCGTTGAAACACTCTTGGATCCCCAGTTGTTCATCCCGAACGCCTTGCCTGCAGAAGAAGCCAGCAAGCTCATCACAAGCCTTTCTCCAAAGTCCCGAACCCCTTGGCCTCGCCGATGGGGAAACTCTGTAATCCTGGACCTGCAGAGAGGAGCCCCTCGCCAGTTAAAACGGACTGGTTACGATCGCTTGGACAAAGTGGTCCCCAAGTAAGAAGCTATAATTGTGTCTGGGCAGAGTTAGATATTAACTGTGTGTTATTTCATCAAACTTTATAATTGTGAATTGTGATTTTTTTTTTTTTTTTTTTACATTGGAAGTCAAAGGCTGTGCCGTCCGTGTGCTGTTTTTGGGTTGTGTTAAAGTCCAGTTAGCTATAACCCTGTGGAGCTAATAACCACATTTCATCAGGCTTAAGTCCAGTAATAAGATGCAGATGGAAGTCTGGTGAGGTGAAGGGAGCTATTACGCCTCCCACAGCATCTGAGATTTGTTGCTTCTGTGTGTTTTTCCTTTGTGTTAGAAGTTACCGTTCTTGTATCGACCACACAGGTAACTAGCCTAGCCACTGTGGAGCCGATGGTGCGTTTTTTTGCCAGTTCAGTAAAAACAGCCGCTGTACTGGAGCCTGTGGCTGCGTTGCTCTGAGAGATAAGGACGATATTGCCCTGAACCACAGCGCTAGAGTTCTTGTTTCTTTGTGTGCATTTTCTCCACTAACTCACATATCTTTACATGCTCCAAATGGTTCTCAAATAACTTGGTAGCATAGCACAGCTAAGCTAAACGTTATTTACATGAGCAACTAGGCTGACCGCCATTTGGATCTCTTGGGGTCGCCTTGCGACTCCTCCTCCCCCTTTCTATTGCCCACACACACTCTGATTGGCTTACTGATTGTATAGTTTAGACTATAGGGATTGTTTGCTAAAGTTATTGATTGTAAATCAATAAGGTTACATAAACATTGTATATTTTAAAGAGCAGTTGCCTGTGGTTATTGTGTGTATTTGTTGTGATCATAGCTGGTTACGATAGTCAGTGCTTGGATTCACCCTTTACTGTCCTTCAGTAATGTGAGGTGATATTCAATTAACATTTTACGTGGACAGCTACCTTTGAGACAGTTTTTCATGTTTGGTTATTGATTCCTGAACTCCAGGTGGTGCCCCGTAATTGATCTATATTAACATTAAGTGTGTTATAAATATATTTTCTGTTTATAACCAAACCTGCCCTACCTGAATCCCAACAGTAAAAATGCTTTACTTTTGGTCTGTATGTAGTCCGTTATCCTGAACTAAAATGTATGACTTCTCATTTTAATTTGAAGTAAAATAAAAGTAATTTCCTCACATTTTACTGGAAGTTTGATTTATTTCCTGTGAATACAATCCCCTTAATCTTATTTTCACATATTATTTTGGCCTATTTGGTATATACTTGCATTAACCCCTTATTTTGAAAAGTAGGCCCTTGCGAATACTTCGCCAAGTCCGACGCAATTTTATAAATCGTATGGTATGTGGAAGAATTGACAATAAAGCAGACTTGACTTGATCATGTCGTGTACAATTCAGATTTCATAGCTACTCTCTAGGTGGGACATTAATAACACGTCTTTGAAAACAGTTGCTAACTCTGTTTCGAATATGTGAGCACTCCGAATTGAGGTGCGGCTGGTTTGACCACGGAAATCCAGATGATGGCTCACTTGACCACAGTCTTGTGTCGGGGAGGCCAGACGCACAAGCAGACAGGGCTCTTCATACTGGATTGCCCCCACGCAGAGCACATCACACTGTCCAAGAGACAGCTCCCCTGGTTAGTTGGCAGAGTGGCCGTGTTATCAGCATGTGCTACTGGGGTTATATGCCAGACTGAGGCGTCGTTTAGATGGCCGGGCCTGACAACTCAGGACGTGTTCCCCATGCCCAAAAAGTTTTGGCATCAGATCGTAAAGTCACTGGGTCAAATACCCAGTCTGTTTTCATTTGGGCCAGAATCACCGTGCTCTAGGCCTAGCACAGATGGTCTTGTGAGAAATGCCCATATTACATATAACTGGAGCGCCTCAAGCACAACCCTGCTACCGCCCTCCTCCTTATTGGAGAGTGTGTATCCACACAACCAAAGAAAGTGTGCTTCATTAGTGGCGTGTTAACTCAAACTTCTTGTTTTTAAAGCATCCTTTCTGCAAGGCCAAATGTACAACTATGTGCAATCACACTGAATGTGAACACGACAATTGGAATAACATTTATTCAAACAAGATGACTGTCATCAATATTGTTGACTTAGAGAGAAAGAAATGCTACTATGAACAGAAAGTAAGAAAGCATCTTAAGACGGAGCAGGAAGATGCACAGTCTGATCTGTTCTGCAGTTAACTTCAGTTTTAGCCACAACATGTACAATACTATACTACTTCCAGCGTCTGGTTCACGCTGATGGTCACGAACATGTCAAACATCAGTTGGTTTCAGGACAATAGGTCAGTAATTGGCCTACTGCCCAAAAAAACCAAGCAGCTGAGCGTTGATTTTAGGAAAAAGGATGCAAAAAGACACACCCCATCAATAGACGACATGGAACTTTGTTATGCTGGTTTTGCACATTACCACACTATATATCTTCTGTTGAGATTCGCCGACCTCTCTGGGTTGGTTGATGAAAATGGATCCACATGAGACAGACAAGTGTATTTGAAAAGTATTTCTACACATACAAATAATGCATATATATATATATATATATATCTGCAGAGACAACATGTAGCCCTACAAGTTGTGTCTAAAGTTTTAGGCACAAAGCAGTGCTTATATATGTTAAAGCCACACCCTGCCAACCCTCAGTTTATTCTATAGCTCTTTGTCTCCATACATTCCTATCTCACTCCGGGCCTTGGCTTGACCTTTGCCCCACATCCTTTGCATCTGATTCCACTCAGGAACCGGTTACTGTGACTGGTATACAAAAGAGACACATAGTATACAAGTAAAATACCTTTCCTAATAGGGTGTGTGTATAAGACCCCTAATTCCTAAACATCATCTCTTTTATTTATCACACTTTAACACATTTTTGGTTTATCATATCCACACTTCCATGTGAATATCATTCAGTGTTACTTTATATAGTTTGTTGTATTGTAATTAAAATATTTGAATATCTGTTTATATATTTTCTGTGTGGCGCATTAGGTTAACTGCTCCTAATGAGGTCTACCACTGAAAATGAAAAGTCACTGCCAGAGCAATATAACCTCCCTCCCAAACAGAAAACACCTGACATGTGCAACAGGTGTCTGGCTTATTATAATGTAATCACTGTTATTAAGTAATCTAAGCAGATTAATTATTCCAGGAATGACTACTTGAGGGCAGTGGGGATTAAGTGACACAGAAACAGAAATGTAGTATTAATTAAGGTAGAAAAGGGAGGGACAGGCTACACTAGCCTCCTAGCCCACAACAGGCCACCTGGCCTGCATAAAACTAATTATATATAATATTCATAAATCAAAGTGATATGCTTTGTCAATGTGTACACAATAACACAAAACAACTATCAAAAACAACTACACCAGCCAGTATTCAACAGAGCAATAAATACCAGTGTAAACAAGACCTGTTAAAATGCTAACCTATCCATTAGCATATGGTAAAACTGCACTGGGGTGCTCAATTTACATGAAAATTGACAAACATAAGTGCTGACCATGTGTGGCATCAGAATCAAACCAATGTCAATCATATATCAACATACAAGAAATCAACATGTCACTAGCTTAACATGCTAACAATGCTAACATGTGCTGCAAATCACGTGACAGCAAGAACTATGGACTTACATTCAAGAACCTTCAAATTCACCAATTCTCCAGGATTAACCCAGAACACATGGGAACCAGGTCCCTATCAAATCTTGGTCTGTCTCTAGGTTTAGAGTTGCACACTTAATCTTTGACAGGCATTGTAAATAAATGTATCTGTTTAGCAGTACTGACCTGCAGCTTCTCTTCCTCACAACTGAAGGGAAGGATGTTGAGGCAGTTTAAATATTCCCTCCAAACAGGTGATTGGATGAGGGGAATCATTTGTACCTATCACGTGGCATGGTGCATTCACAGGCAGATGAAAATGTGGGAAAACCCAAAAATTGGGAAAATCCTATGGATTTTAACCTAGTAGTCTAATGTGTGTTACAAGAGGGAATATTTATACCTGTATATTCAGCCTCGCCAGCACTCGATGCCTTAAGCATCAGTAGCTGACGCCAGTCAAAGAAATGTAGTCAGTACGGGATGAACGAATCTACAGAGTACGTGCAAAGAGTGCACTCCATATAATGACTGTATTCTTATGTCTTTTGCAGGTAAGCAGGTTGTAAATAAAACACTAATGATAGACAGCAGTAGTAATGATTCTACCATGCCTTAGTGTTACATATTAGACAGAGAAGAGTAAATTGACAACAGTATGAGTTTGTGAGCGCGAGTTGTCATGTTGCGGTATCAAAATGGCGGCCGTAAGTCAGTGGCGACCGCGGTGGGTTACTTGTTAATGTGTTATCTAAACTGAGAATTATAAAGTGCTCGGAAAATGCACATGGTTATGGCATAAGCACGAGTTGAAAAGACATGTTGCACTGCGTGGAAGTGTGAATGACATGAAGTAGCAATGTGAAGCATCAAGCTAAGCTAAATTGTACACACGACGACAATGTTCCAGTGCTAATTCTGTCAGTAAGCTAAGGCTAGTTTTATTCATGTTGTATTTGGTTTAAAGCTTTATCGTGTATTTTGTAGGTTAAAAACAACAACTAGAAATTGTATTGTAAAATGAGTAAATGTATTAAGTTGAGGTTATACAAGCACAGCAGTATGAGGGTAATAATGCATATAGTTTGCCATCTCGTGATGGTTATGTTTACATTTACCTTTAGTCATTTAGCAGATGCTTTTATCCAAAGCGACTTACATATGAGGAAACAATGGAAGCAATATAACAACACAAGGTAACAAAAAGTGCATTAAAAAAAATGAGTCTGATTAAAGCCCAGTACAGGATACAAAGCTAAGGATAGGAGGGGTTTTCTTTTTTTTTGTGAGCAGAGGTAGAAAGGAAGAAGAAGTTAGTGATGGTCAGTCAGGTGTTGGTGGAAGAGATGCGTCTTCAGGAGCTTTTTAAAGGCGGCTACATAATCTGCTGATCTTGTTGGAGCAGGCAGATCATTCCACCAATGAGGAACGGATCCAGAGAAGCTGCTCCAGAGGGATTCTGTTCCTTGTTGCCCTGGTACCACCAGACGCTGTTGGTCTGCAGAGCGCAGGGACCTGGCAGGAGCATAGCTCTGTATGAACAAGCAAAAATATGTTGGTGCAGAACCAGTGGTGGTCTTGTAAGCCAGGAGCATCGCTTTGTACTTGATGCAGGCGACAACAGGGAGCCAGTGTAACTAATGAAGAGAGGAGTTACGTGTGCTCTCTTTGGTTCATTGAAGAACACTCTTCCCACCGCGTTCTGGATCATCTGCAGAGGTTTGGTTGTGCAAGCAGGGAGTCCAGCCAGCAGTGCATTGCAATAGTCCAGTGGGAGCCTGGACTAGGACTTGTGTAGACTGCTCCGATAGGAAAGGTCTGATTTTCCTGATGTTGTAGAGGATGAATCTGCAGAACCGGGTGGTGCTGGCGACATGGCTTTTGAAGTTTAGTTGATCATCAATTACCACCCCCAAGTTTCTGACCGTGCTGGATGGAGTAACGGTCGATGAGCCAAGTTGAATGGAGAGGTCGTGGTGAATCTTTGGGTTGGCCGGTATCACAAGCAGTTCTGTTTTGTCCAGGTTCACCTGCAGGTGATGGTCTTTCGTCTAAAGCGAGATGTCACTCAGGCATGCCGAGATGCGAGCAGAAACAGTTGAATCGTCAGGTTGAAACGACAAGTGGAGCTGCGTGTCATCTGCATAGCAGTGATAGGAAAAGCCATGCTTCTGAATGTCCGAGCCGAGGGATGTCATGTAGATGGAGAAGAGTAGGGGACCAAGCACCGAGCCCTGCGGCACCCCTGTATTGAGATGTTGGGACTCGCGATTCCAGACACACCCATAGCACTGAGAGAGGACAGGAGGACGTGGTGATTAACTGTGTCAAAGGCCGCAGACAGGTCCAGTAAGATAAGTACAGATGACTTGGATGTTGCCTTTGCCAATCTCAGGGTTTCGACAACTGAGAGCAGCGCGGTCTCCGTGGAATGGCCGCTCTTTGAAACCAGACTGGTTGCGGTCCAGGAGATTGTTCTGTGTGAGAAAGGAGGAGAGCTGGTTGAAAACAGCTCGTTCCAGAGCTTAGGCAATGAAGGGAAGGAGGGAAACCAGTCTGTAGCTTTCTAATAGTGTCGGTTGAGAGTGGCTTTCTTCAGTAACGGTGTGATGCGGGCTTCTTTGAAAGCTGTGGGGAACGACCCAGTGGTGAGGGAGGAGTTGATGATGTGGGTCAGAGTCGGGACAACAGACGGAGAGATGGCCTGCAGGAGATGGGTGGGGATGGGATGCAGCGGGCAGGTGGTAGGGTGAATGAATGACCTTGGAAACGTCAGCTTCAGATAGAAGAGAGAAAGAGGGGAGCAGACACGTATCTGGGATGCACGCGAGGTTGACAGGTGGTGCCGCAGAGAATTGCCTGCTAATGGCGGTTGTTTTTTTGACAAATAAAGACGCAAAGTCGTCAGCTGTTAAATCTGATGAAGGTGGGGGAGCAGGCGGAGAAAGAAGAGCAGCGAAGGTTTTAAAGAGAGTGCGTGAGTCAGGTGAGTTGTTGATCTTAGAGTGGTAGTAGTCTGTTTTTGCAGAGGTGACATCAGCTGAGAAATTAGAGAGGAGAGACTGGTAGAGACATAGGTCAGCGGGATCTTTTGATTTACGCCATTTTCGCCGGAGGCTGGCGCGATGCTCACGTAGAACATCAGATAACCAGGGGGCAGAAGAGGATTTGTGGGCTGGTCTAGATGTGAGAGGGCAGAGGTTGTCCAAGCAGGATTTAAGAGTGGAACACAGAGCGTCAGTGGCGCTGTCGGTGTTCAAGAGAGAGAGCTCCTCAGAGGGAGGGAGCGCCGACGAGACAGCAGAGGAAAAGCGCGAGGGAGCCAGTGTACGCAGGTTGCGTCGGAAGGTGACCAGCGGTAGAACACTTGCAGGGTCCGGAGGAGTTAGGTGGAGGTCGAGAGTGACGAGGAAATGATCTGGAGCGTGCAGCAGGGTGACCTGAGCATGAAGAGTGGAGCAGCACCGTGTGTAGATAAGATCTAGTTGATTACCAGACTTGTGGGTTGCTGATGTGGAAACCCGCTCGAGGTCAAATGATGCAGCCAGGTTGTTGAAGTCCGCAGCCTGTGGCTTTCTATGGTGGATGTTGAAGTCCCCAAGTACCACCAAAGGAGTGCCATCTTCAGGGAAGGATGAGAGAAGCACATCCAACTCCTCCAAGAAATGGCCAAGCTGACCTGGGGGGCGATAGATGACTACGAAGTGACTTTTAACAGGATGGGTGATAGTAACAGCATGAAACTCGAAGGAGCTGCTGTCACACAAGGATGATCGCTGTTTGAACTTCCAGTCATTAGGGATAAGCAGGCCGGTTCCACCACCTCTTCTCGCGATGCGAGGGCTGTGGGAGAAAGTGTGATTATGGGAGAGGGCTGCAGGAGTGGCAGAATCCTCAGGTTTGATCCACGTTTCAGTAAGTGCTACAATTGAAAGACCAGAATAATTAACAAAAGCCGTGATGAAATCAGCTTTGTTCACCGCAGACTGGCAGTTCCACAAGCCTATTGGGAAAGTAAGAGGGGGAGTTTTGGACAGTGGTACAACATGCAGATTATGAACATTGCGTTGTCTTTGGCATGAAACAGAAGTTTGTCGTGTTGAAATGACAGTTGGGATTAGAAAACATATTGTGTAAGAGCAGAAGGAAAATGCAAGACAAATATAATAGCATTAAGGGATCAAAAAGAAGTGCAAACAATTAGTCCAAGAAAGTGCAATAGTCAAATGCCCTGTGGTTGAGTCCCTGCTGGGTGGAGTCAAATGCAGGTAGAGTTGATGGTCTTTAGTCTCTTCGGTCTTCACTCGATGAGGGATGCCGCGACCGCTGCGCCATACCCACTTAAATACCTGTCTGTTTTGTCAGTGATTGTATTCTGCAGGACACGCCTCCCGTGACCCGGAAACAAGCCACGAGACCAATCGATACTAAATCCTACTACACAATAACGCCACGTCACCAACAACTGGTGGTCTCGAACAAAAATAACACTGCAATAAACTTACAAGACACGAATCAAACACACTTACAGTGTATGCATGCAAATACTGAACCAGTCTTGTAATTCACTTACAGAGAGATTGGTTATTTCTTATGTGTGTTGCCAGTACTATGGTATTTGAATTGTTGTCATTAGTACTGGGTTAAGCTAAGGTCAACTGGTAATATGTAGTCAAAGAAGTGTAGTCAGTACGGGATGAATGAGTCTACAGAGTACGTGCAAAGAGTGCGCTCCTGATAATGACTGTATTCTTATGTCTTATAAATGTGTTGCACTGAGAGTGAGCCTCCCCTCATTCTTAACCCTGTAACACTATAAATTATATTTTTACCTTTTTGTGTTTTATTGTCTTGATTTCTTGGATGTTTCCTTTTTGTCTGACCTTTACATTTTATTGTTTTATTCAGAATATTTTATAAAAATAATAATAAACTGTATTTATGTAGCACCTTTCATACAACACGTTTAGCTCAAAGTGCTTTAAGGTGAAGAAACAAGAGAATATGTTTAAACAGGGAAATCAAATCAAGTCCAAATACTGCACAATAATATGAGTAAAAAATGAGAGGCAGAAAATAAGAAAAGGTAGAACAAGAGATTATGTGAAAGATGGAATATTATGTACAATAAAGGTTAATTAAGTGATGACTAAAAGCAAACCTGAACTGCACCCATTTGTAACTAATTGTACTCTGAATACCAAGGTGTATTGTTGTAAGTTCATTTGAGTCTGTGTGTGAAATGGGTTTTATAAAAGCAGCTGTTTGGTCTTCATGGTGGATCTGAGTGAAGGTTTATGAAGATCATTGATGAGGAAGCTTCTGAAGGTTCATTCTGACTTTGTTTCTTCCTCCAGGGTGGAACATGGTGGAGAGCAGAGGCTGAAACCTGGTCTGAGGAAGTGTAAGTGTGTGTTCACTTTGATTCATGAAACAAGGCAGCACATGTTAAAGTAGTTTAAATCTAAAGCTTGTGTATCAGCATTCAATTATCATGTTATAAGATCCAAGAAGATGAGTCCCTCTGAAGTTTTGATCTAATTAACAGTCAGTCTGTTAATAAAGCAACAAATAAACCCATCAGGTGTGTTAGATGATAAACTGCTGCTGTATTGTGTCTTGTTCTCTCCATCAGGGGCCTCTGAACTCACACTGGACACAAACACAGTAAACAGAAAGCTCAAACTGTCTGACAACAACAGGAAGGTGACAGCAGAGATAGAGAAGCAGCCATATCCTGATCATCCAGACAGGTTTGACTACTGGGATCAGCTGCTGTGTAGAAATGGTCTGACTGGTTGCTGTTACTGGGAGGTCGAGTGGAGAGGATGGGTTCATATATCAGTGACTTACAGAGAAATCGGAAGGAAAGGAGACAGTGATGACAGCAGGTTTGGAGGAAATAATCAGTCCTGGAGTCTGAGCTGCTCTGATGTTGATGGTTACTCTGTCAGTCACAGTAACAGAAGGACAGTCCTCTCCTCCTCCTCCTCTGTCTCTAACAGAGCAGCAGTGTATGTGGACTGTCCTGCTGGCACTCTGTCCTTCTACAGAGTCTCCTCTGACACACTGATCCACCTCCACACCTTCAACACCACATTCACTGAACCTCTTTATCCTGGGTTTGGGTTTGGGTTCAGATTGCCTGGGTTCTGGTCCTGGTCTGGTTCCTCAGTGTCTCTGTGTTCACTGTAGGAGGGAGAGTCTCCTCCTGTGTACAGAAACACTCACACTGCTGACAAACACTCCATGTTTTTGTAATTGATTATAACTCATAATTATAAGAGAACATCTCCTTCTCTCTTTGTTAAACGTGCTGCATGTCTGTGATTTGAAATACTTCCAAACACCTTTTAAATGTTTTCATTCAGATTTGTGGGGTAATGTGGTAAAGATGTTAGTTTTAGGTTTCTTTTACTTTAGTTTCTTTCACACAAATAAGTGCAGCATCTATTACCAATAAAATCACTCAAGAATATAACAATATGAATGTTTGTTGATGTACCGTCCTATTACTTTGTAACATGTGATTACACAGTTTTTGTAAATGAGACAAGTTATTAGAAAATAAACCAGTGATCTATTTAACAAGTCAGAATCAAGTTTTTGTTATTTATCTGTCGTGGATCATTTAAGGTTTGAATGTCTTTCAGTTTAGTCACTTACACAGTAAATGTCTGTCTATAAATGGACAGAGGAGAGTGTCGGTGTTCCAGGGATATAAGAACCATGTTGGTGAGACAATCTGAGTCTTTATACTTTCAAAAAATGTACCGGTGGTATATACATGCTTCCCCTCAGTCGTGTCATTAGCAGACATAGAATGTCCTTCCACTGTTATGCTGATGACACGCAACTTTACATCAAAACTGCCCCAAGCCCCTCTATAGCCCTGCCACGACTCACCACGTCTTGAGGAGAAAAAGGCCTGGATGAACAGTACTTCCTCCAGGTGAACTCTAGTAAAACCGAGGCACTCCTTGTAGGCACCCCTCATCAGATCCGCTCCTCTCCCATATCCCAGCTCACCTTTGACGGCCAGGTCATCATTTACATTTACATTTAGTCATTTAGCAGACGCTTTTATCCAAAGCGACTTATATATGAGGAAGACAATGGAAGCAATTCTAACAACACAAGGTAACAAAAAGCATAAGTGCATCAAAAACTAGTCTGTTAAAGCCCAGCACAGTATACAAAGCTAAGGAAAGGAAGGTTTTTTTTGTTGTTGTTTTTTTTAAAGCGATAGAAAGGAAGAAGAAGTCAGTGATGGTCAGTTAGGTGTTGGTGGAAGAGATGCGTCTTCAGGAGCTTTTTAAAGGTGGCTACCAAATCTGTTGATCCTGTAGGAGCAGGCAGATCATTCCACCAATGTGGAATGGATCCAGAGAAGGTGCTCCAAAGGGATTCTGTTGTCCATGGTACCACCAGACACTGTTCGTCTGCAGAGCGCAGGGACCTGGCAGGCACATAGGTCTGTATTAGTGAAGGTATGATGGTTCAGAACCAGTGGTGGTCTTGTAGGCCAGGAGCATCACTTTGGACTTGATGCGGGCGACAACAGGGAGCCAATGTGACCTGATGAAGAGAGGGTTTACGTGCGCTCTCTTCGGCTCATTGAAGACCTCTTTTGCCGCTGCGTTCTGGATCATCTGCAGAGGGTTGGCTGTGCAGGCAGGGAGTCCAGCCAGCAGCGTGTTGCAATAGTCAAGACCAGAGCCTGGACTAGGACTTGTGTAGACTGCTCAGATAGGAAAGGTCTGATTTTCCTGATGTGGTAGAGGATGAATCTACAGGCCCGGATGGTGCTGGCGACATGGCTTTTGAAGTTTAGCTGATCATCAGTTACCACCCCCAGATTTCTGGCCATGCTGGACGGAGTAACGTCGATGAGCCTAGTTGAATGGAGAGGTTGTGCTCAATCTTTGGGTTGGCCGGTATAACAAGCAGTTCCGTTTTGTCCAGGTTCAGATGCAGGTGATGGTCTTTCGAGCAGAGACAGTTGAGAGGGCAGAAGTTGTCCAAGCAGGATGAGTGTGGAAAACAGAGTGTCAGTGGCGCTGCTGGTATTCAAGAGAGAGAGCTCCACAGAGGGAGGGAGCATCGAGGAGACAGCGGAGGAAAAACGGGAGGGAGCGTTGGTAAGTGACCAGCGGTAGATCACTTGCAGCGTCTGGAGGAGTTAGGTCGAGGTCGAGAGTGACGAAGAAATGATCTGACGTGTGCAGTGGGTGACCTGAGCATGATGAGTGGAGCAGTACCGTGTGTAGATAAGATCCAGTTGATTTCCAGACTTGTGGGTTGCTGATGTGGAAACCCGCTTGAGGTCAAATGATGCAGCCTGGTTGTTGAAGTCCACAGCCTGTGGCTTTCCAAGGTGGATGTTGAAGTCCCCAAGTACCACCAAAGGAGTGCCATCTTCAGGGAAGGATGAGAGGAGCACATCCAACTCCTCCAAGAAATATCCAAGCTGACCTGGGGGGCGATAGATGACTACAAAGTTACTCTTAAGAGGGTGGGTGATAGTAACAGCATGAAACTTGAAGGAGCTGTTGTCACACAAGGATGTTCGCTGTTTGAACTTCCAGTCATTAGGGATTAGCAGGCCGGTTCCACCACCTCTTCTTGTGATGCGAGGACTGTGGGAGAAAGTTTGATTATTGGAGAGGGCTGCAGGAGTGGCAGAATCAATCAATCATCAATCTCTCCTCCTCAGTCACAAACCTAGGTGTTCGGTTTGACCCCCAGCTGACCTTCAGTGACCACATAAAACACATCTGCAAGACCTTCTTCCACCACCTTTGAAACAGCTCCAAACTCCGTGCCCTTTTAACCCTTCCTGATGCAGAGAAACTTGTCCATGCCTTTATCTCCTCAAGGCTGGAAAACTGCAACGGATTCTTCATTGGGATTTCTGGCAGGAACATCCAGAAGCGCCAATACATCCATAACAGCGCTGCCAGCGTCCTAACTCACTGCATTGGCTCCCTGTTTTATCCTGGATTAACTACAAAGTCCAGTGTCTTCATGTGCCAGTCCCAAGTCAGGATAAATGCAGAGGGTTGTGTCAGGAAGGGCATCCGACGTAAAACACATGCCAAACTAAAAATGCGAATCATGACAATGACTTCCATACCGGATCGGTCGGGGCCCGGGTTAACAACGACCGCCACCGGTGCTGTTGACCTACAGGGTACCGGTGGAAATTGGATTACTGTTGGTCGAAGACGAAGAAGGAGAGGAGGAAGGTGTGTTCGTAGGCAGAGAGAGAAGAGGAAAGCTAAGAATGTAGGACTGACAGTAGGGACTTTGAATGTTGGAACTATGACAGGGAAGGCTAGAGAGTTGATTGACATGATGCAGAGAAGGAAGGTGGACATACTGTGTGTCCAGGAGACCAGGTGGAAAGGTAGCAAGGCTAGAAGCTAAGGAGCAGGGTTCAAGTTGTTCTACCATGGGTCGGATAGGAAGAGAAACAGAGTAGGAGTTATCCTGAAAGAGGAGTTTGTGAGGAATGTTCTTGAGGTGAAAAGAGTGTCAGACAGGTTGATGAGCCTGAAGCTGGAAATTGAAGGGGTGATGTTCAATGTTGTGAGTGGTTATGCCCCACAGGTAGGATGTGAGTTAGAAGAGAAGGAGAAATTCTGGAGTGAGTTAGATGAAGTGATGCAGAGCATCCCCAGAGGTGAGAGAGTGGTGATTGGTGCAGATCAACGGGCATGTAGGTGAAGGGAACAGAGGTGATGAGAATGTGATGGGCAGGTTTGGTCTTCAGGACAGGAACGCAGAAGGACAGATGGTGGTAGACTTTGCAAAGAGGATGGAAATGGCTGTAGTGAACACTTTCTTCCAGAAGAGGCAGGAACATAGGGTGACATATAAGAGCGGAGGGAGAAGCACTCAGGTGGACTACATCTTGTGTAGACGTTGTAATCTGAAAGAGACCAGTGACTGTAAAGTAGTGGTAGGGGAGAGTGTAGCCAGACAACACAGGATGCTAGTGTGTAAAATGACTCTGGTGGTGAGGAAGATGAAGAGGACAAAGGCAGAGCAGAGGACGAAGTGGTGGAAGCTGAAAAAGGAAGAATGTTGTTTAGTTTTCAGGGAGGAGCTGAGACAGACTCTGGGTGGTCAGGAAGTGCTCCCAGATGACTGGACCACTACAGCTAATGTGATCAGGGAGACAGGTAGGAGGGTACTCGGTGTGTCATCTGGAAAGAGGAAAGTGGACAAGGAGACTTGGTGGTGGAACCAGGAAGTTCAGGAGTGTATACAGAGAAAGAGGTTAGCAAAGAAGAAGTGGGACACTGAGAGGACTGAAGAGAGTAGACAGGAGTACAGGGAGATGCAGCCCCAAACACTCACTACAGCACCACACGTGGATTCATCCGCCGCTGGAAATAGTCCCCAGCAAACGCACTGTTTCCTCCTGTTAGTTTGCTAAAAGCGACAGCTTGCAGCTGTTTTACATTAAACTTCATATCTGTGAGGTATTTTTAAAGATTCACGTCTTCAGTAGGAACCAATGGGCTCGGAGCTGAGACAGGAAGTGAGACGATGCTGAGAGACGCACTGACGTGTTGCTGGTTTGAGTCTGAACATATAGAATAATATAGTGTGTGTGTGTGTGTGTGTGTGTGTGTGTGTGTGTGTGTGTGTGTGTGTGTGGTCAGACTGTATCTGCGCTACAACCACTGGCTCCCTCAGGTGCTCCTCTACGTCTTCATCCTGCTCGATCTGTCTCTGGCGCTGTTCGAGGAGCCGGCCGTCCTCCCTCTGCCTACGTGGGTAAGATGGCCGCCGTTGTCCGACACGCCAACACTGTCCTCGTTTCACACTTCCTCTTTTATTTTATTTTTATGGGCACTTCGCTGGAAGAAAAGAACTACAATAATTCTGAATTAACGTGGGTTCAGTGACGACGGTGGCTAACGATGCTAAATGCTAACTGAAACACTAACGCTCTCTCACAGGTACAGACATAAAACTGATTGTTTCTGTTTTCAGTTTAGACCAAATGTGTACAGGTCAAAGCAAAACACTTTATTTCTTAACATTAATTTCTGGTTGACTTTAATGTACGTCTGAGAGCCAATCAGAAACCAGTATCTCATGTGGCCCTCGCCGTCTGATGGCTAACGTTTAGTTTAGAGACGGAGGAGGATTTAAGGTCACCAGCTACGACATGAAGCCGGTTTAAAGCAGCTGACGGTGTGTGTGCTGCATCGTTGACATCCTCACGATAGGAGGGGTTTTTTGACATCAGCAGTGTGGTGGGAGGGGCTACTGTCAATCTGTTAATGACATGGGTGTGTTTTTTTAAAGATCAATCAGTTTGTCTCAGTGGCCACTTGCAGCCCAAAATGCCTCTTCCTCAAAGACCAAAACCAGAACAACTGGAACCAGAACAACTGGAACCAATAGTCTATCCGGGGCCGGGTCGCGTGGGCAGCAGTCTGAGCAGAGTCGCCCAGACTTCCCTCTCCCCAGACACTTCCTCCAGCTCTTCCGGGGGAATACCGAGGCGTTCCCAGGCCAGCCGAAAGACATGGTCCCTCCAGCGTGTCCTAGGTCTTCCCCGTTTGCTAATTCTAAACCTTGGATTACAACCGACATTAAGAAACTGTTGGCGGATAAAGAGAGAGCGTTTAAAGCAAATGACAGACGTGGGGGGAAGCTGATTCAGCGGGAAATACAGGCCAAAATCAAACAGGGCAAGAGACAATATAAAGACAAAGTTGAACAACAACTCAAGGAAAACAACTCACGTTTCTGCAGCTATCCGGGACAGAGTTCAGTCTAACTCAGCAAGGCATCAGAAGTATCTCAAGTTTTTGCTGCAAAGAAATTATATTATTGCCAATGCGCTGTATGTTTAATCAGTAAGACTCTAAATATTAAAATGACACCAACAATGTTCACCAGGGTCCCAAACTGCAATAAATCCCACTGTTTAATCTCTATTTCTTACGCCTGCACTGAGAGAGCTCTCAACGGTTGTTATTACTTAAAAATGAAATTCTTTTCTCATTAGTTAAAATTAATCTAAGCCTATTTCTCCTCTCTATGCACACTGACTTTAAACACTCATGTCATCAAAGGCTCCCCTTTTTTTTCCCTTCCTGAAACTTTCCCTCAGTGATGTGTAAGGTGGGATCCATAGACGCTGGCGGAGCAGATGGGGTGTGTTTGTGTGTTTGCTTGGTTGGGCAGGGCCTCTTTTTCGCTTCCTTTTTCATTTTTTCTGTTCTACCCCTTGGAAATGATCGCCCTCTGATACCACTTACTTTTGCCTCTGCTTTTCTGCTACCTCATACTCTCGTTGACACTTAGGCTTCGCAAACACATTTCCAGCCTGTGCCTTCTCCTCTACCTCCTTTGCCAATTTTCAAAATTTTTCTCCTCATGCCACGAATATTGGCCCAACAACTCCTCTGCCTCCAACTTTACTTTCTGATACTCCAATGCATCTTATATCTTCCTTTTCAAACGTTCTCTTGCCTTCTTTTTCTCTGTCTCTGAACCTACGTTACCCATAGCAATCAACACATATGGGATTTGCTCTTTGAGTGGTTTCCAGGGACTTTGGCCTCCAGGGCCCCAGTCTCCTTCATCTAACTCTATCAAATTCTCTTTCCATACTTTCACCTGCCTAACCACTGAAATGAGCCAGTCAGTTTGTATGGAGTTTACCCGAGCAACTGACCTGTTCAAGATACCACTTCTCTCTCAACCTCTTCTTTTTCATTTCGTTGTCACCGTTAGGTATCCGTGAAAAGAGAGGTGCGGCTTTTCGTATTTTGAGCCACTCAATCCAGTCTTTCCCTGGAGAATTACTTCTTAGGATAAATGCCCTTTAACCTATATAAAACAACAGCCTCATTCACTGAAACCACAGCACGATAGGTCAACCCCAAACTTCAACCAACCATTCACAAGACTAAAGACACCATACAAAGAACAAAACCAACCTTGTTCTTTAAGACAGTCAAAACATTAATGACCAAATTATTCCCTGTTTCGAATTTTTCCTAAAGGTTCTCAAACGTCCCAGACACCATTTTTCTTAAACGTCCCAGACGTACGTGTCCCAGACACTATTATTCTCTTGTTGTGCTGTGCTTCTAAGTGTCCCAGACACTATTGACTACCCGTAACACAGTTTTAACACTTTGTGTACGTAGAATTCGGGGGACCTCACCTTCCCCAACCCAGCTCACCAGGGAATTTAACTCCGGTGTGCTGTGTCCTCGTCAGGCCACGGTGTGGACAGCCAACTCCAAGGTCAACAGTTCCAAATTGCTTACTAAAATTTTTATTTTTCTAAACAATTTCTGTTCTCACGGTCTCTTTTAATTTATAAACCAATCACATCCATCACCACCGGCTCTGAATTTAACTTCAATCCAATATGCAGAGTTTGATTAAATAGGTTCTGCCTACCTTTCAATTCAGCCGGCTGTGAGCCATAGGTAATCGCCGTGATCGGTCCGTCTGTCCAATTCAGAATCTCTTTCACCTCGGACGAGCCCCCATTTGTCGAGGTAGGCCACAGCCTCACCTCTCTCCGAGTTGGTTGATGAGAAGAGATTCACCAGAGACCTTTGAAATTAAAACATGTTTATTTCACAGCATAGTACGTACAGATTAATCCGGAGGCACAATGCAACCACCTCAGGCTTCTGTTCCCCATGATGTCTGCGTTATGTCTGATGCTAAGACACCAAAACCCTTGGTTATATTCTACCCTTCCCCCGTCACACATTTTCAGTACTTTACGTAGCTTGTTACCTCAGCATGCCTCTGTTCCTTTTGGCCTTGGTCTAACCCTTCTCCCTCGTCCTCTTATCTTAACCTTCAGTTTGTTACATTCTATGATGGCGTCACAGCTACTGTTATGAGATGTGGCAGGAGTCAGACATGTACAGAGACACATATCTGAAATACAGGGTGTCAACAATACAAGCTATCCGTGATAATCACACAGTTAAAGTTTCCATATCCACATGTTGTATATTTGTGTTTTGGGACTTTAAGGAGGTGAACTTGTTTTCCTCATAGACAGCTCAGCCTCTCTCCTCCTGGTTAGTTTAATCTGTCTGCTGTATCTAAAGGGGGGAGAGGAGCTCATGTGATTATTCCTTATTGAAGTTTGCCCCGCCTCCACCTGCTGATTCTGTATTCCTCCTACTAATAATTTATTTAGCCTCTCTTCCATATCATGCTGTGCTGCCTCTGGTTCATGCTGCTGCTGGTGGACACCAACATGTCCAACATTAGTTGGTTTCAGACATGTGTGTTTGCACCCAGTTTCAGGACAACACGACTCTAAATGTTTTACATCCATCAGTGATCTTGTGCTCCAGTTTGAACCCTGAGATGTTTGCAGCTGTACAGCTTGTTAGAGTTGACTTCCAGAAATAACAACTGTTAAATCAACAGGTTTCTCCTCCCTTCAGCTCTGGAAACCGATCACTGCTGGTTGAAGTAAAACACATCACTACCGGTGTTTTGCCATAGACACCAAAAAGTATTGTCACTTAAAAAATCACAGCTCAGACAACCAAAACTAAAAAAGGGTTTTATTGTCAAAGTGGAATTATTCTGTAAACACGGGTTTAACACTGGCCATTGATATCTGTACGTACTATGACACTAATGTTTTACAGCCCACACTTTTCATTATGAATGTAAATACTCTGATCTTCTGCTGTGAATCTATTCTGTTCACACGACATCTACTTCCTGTCTGTCCGTCCTGAAGACGGATCCCTCCTCTGCTGCACTTCCTGAGCTTTCTACCATTTTATTTCTATTAAAAGGTTTTTTGGGGAGTTTATCTGAATCGAGGGTCTGAGGACAGAGGGAGTCGTAGGCTGTTCAGATTGTACAGATTTGTGATGTTGGGCTGCATAAATAAAACTGACTTGACTTAAGCGACTGTGCAACTGAAGGTTCTTTCTGACTTTGTTTCTTCCTCCAGGGTGGAACATGGTGGAGAGCAGAGGCTGAAACCTGGTCTGAGGAAGTGTAAGTGTGTGTTCACTTTGATTCATGAAAACAAGGCAGCACATGTTAAAGTAGCTTAAATCTAAAGCTTGTGTCTCTGCATTCAACTCTCAGTTTGAAAGATGAGTCACTCTGAAGTTTTGATCTAATTAACAGTCAGTCTGTTAATAAAGCAACAAATAAACCCATCAGGTGTGTTAGATGATAAACTGCTGCTGTATTGTGTCTTGTTCTCTCCATCAGATGCCTGTGAACTCACACTGGACACAAACACAGTAAACAGAAAGCTCAAACTGTCTGACAACAACAGGAAGGTGACAGCAGAGATAGAGAAGCAGCCATATCCTGATCATCCAGACAGGTTTGACTACTGGGATCAGCTGCTGTGTAGAAATGGTCTGACTGGTCGCTGTTACTGGGAGGTCGAGTGGAGAGGAGGGGTTTATATATCAGTGACTTACAGAGGAATCAGACGGAGAGGAGACAGTGAAGACTGCAGGTTTGGAGGAAATAATCAGTCCTGGCATCTGAGGTGCTCTGATGTTGATGGTTACTCTGTCAGTCACAGTAACAGAAGGACAGTCCTCTCCTCCTCCTCCTCTGTCTCTAACAGAGC
>CM022472.1:395451-406185 GCA_011952105.1 Coreoperca whiteheadi
AGTCGGTCCGCACCGGCTACTGGGGCTTGGCTAGCAACTGCCGACTGAGCTTCCATGGTGCGGAACCGCGTTTCCAAATCACTAAGCCTCGCCTCCAACGCTACAAATAAACAACATTTATTACATGTACCATTATCAGTAAAGGAGGCAGAGGAATAGCTAAACATTTGACACACCGAGCAAGAGAGAGCGGGAGAGGAAGAAGGAGAGAGAGGGAGAGAAGCCATTGCTAGCTGCTAAGGTAGAGACTGGTAGCTAGCAACACTGAAGCGCCGTAAGTGCTTAGGCAAAACTAATAAACGTTCAAATGTAACGTTATAGCAGATAGTTAGTCAATGTAATGAAGAGTCGCACAAATGAGCTGTGTTGAGCTAGAGCAGCAAACTACACGCTACAGGTAACAAACAAACACCTGTAACCGGAAAGGAGACAAAACGCTTACGTCAGCACGTCGTCACGTCGTCCATCCGTCACGAGGCAGTTAATGTTCTCCTGAAAAGACACTAGAATTCAACATCAGTCAACGACCAAAGCACAGCTCTTTGTAATAAACCTGAAAATACAATGTCTATTTCAAAGAGAGGATTTTAGTTGAGTTAACAATACAGAGGTAACTTTGTTTGTTTATAACCACAGCCCCCCGTTATCCTTTTTTTTATTTAGTAATTTAAGAAACTGTTTCATGTATCCATGAAACCACATTCATGTATCTGCTATCTCCAGTCAGAGAGCGAAGAAGCTTCCCACAGAAAGAAGGAAGTGACTCTTCCAGAAACGTTTATCTTTGTATCGGCACATTACCAGACCTCGGCTGTATGTAAAGTGTTTCTTCATCCATGAAGAGGGTTCGTACGTTTATTACAGACGGAACAAGAAGCGCTTCGCTCTCTGCGGGTTGAACTGCTGCCTTCGTGTTCAGATTAGAGGTGAAAGCGTCAGATTTCTGTTGGGACTCAGGTGTTTTATTCAGACACGAGACGCACATGTTAATCTGCCATCAGACTGATGTGAAGGGGTTAATGCTCAGACAGCAGGGAGTCAAGAAAAAGGGTTAAAGCTTCAGGCCAGACGGCAAACTCTGTAAGGGACAGACATGTTTAGATGCCGCCATTTAATTCCTTTTCAGACCCAGACTGTTTTACAAAAACATTGCTGCCATCAAACCCACATAGTAGCTGAAAAACAACAGTGCAATCTGCCTTCGCAATAATCTCCATGGAGTTGGATGCAAACTGCAAATCTACAAATAAGAGGTTTTTTTTCAGCATTCTGGTGTCTTTTTTTTAACTAGTTTGTTTTTTAAAGAATATCACCTTTATTTTAATTATTTACAGTTAAATATTCATGAGAATATGATGCACCTCTGTCATTATTATCTATATTACTATCAATTTAATGCATTTAAATATGTGGTTTAAAGGAAGCTTAAACACACCGAATCACGTGAACAATAATTTCCTTTTATAACATTATATTGTTGAAATACTGAAATGTAAATGTCCTTACGTGGTTTTTACTGACAGACAGACATATTTTAGCTCCTTTTCTCTCCTTGAACATTATTTTGAGCCTTTTTTTTGCCTCGACAGTAAAGACAAACAGGAGACAAAGAGCTCAGTGTGTCTGAGCTGTTTAAACTGCGTCCGTACTGAAACTCGAGGCCTCGCTGCGTTCACTGAAGTCTGCAGTCGCCGCTTCGTTCATGACGTCCTCCGAGCCGAGGCGGCCTTCTGCGGAGTCACTATCCTCACACTCCCCTTCCTCACGGAGGAAGTCCAACTCGACGTCAGTCTGAGAGAAACTCTCGATGCGGCCGATAGCACACGAAGCCAGGCGGAGAAAACAGAACTATATAATCACTTCATGTTCTATACTTAAGTACAAGTTTGAAGTACTAATTTATACTTCTACTACATTTCATTTCAGAGGGGAGAATTGTACTTTTAACTTCACTACATTTATGTTACATTACAGATTAACATTGTAGATACAGAATAGTTAAATTGGCTCCACCTCCTAAAATGCTACTTAATATTAATGCATCAGTTCTCTAATAAAATAATATAGTAATATAACAGTCAGGGATGTAGCCAGGAAAACTCTTTATGTGTAGATGTTTTTTCATATTTTATCTACGAACTTAAGAGTTCCAAAAATTATTTATTAAATATTAAATAAATATTTATTTATTTCCCAACGTTAAAGTCTGAAGGCTGTTTCAAAGCCTAATACTCTGGTGTAGAAATCATCAACTACTCGATAGACTAAAAGAATTCAAATTTGAATGTACAGAGTCTCGACATACTGTGATCTGCCTGTCAAACCTCATCATGTGTTTAACTGTAGGATGAGGACACCATTTATATCGTGCATTCATCCACCGAAATATAAAGTTATGTTGACATTGGTTATTCTCATAATAATGTAGAACAAACAAATAGAAATGTTGTGTAACTTGTTGCGTTATTGATACATTAACTCTATAATTATGCTTTTAGTGTTCTTGATAGAGACCTGATACTTTATTATAAATTATGTATTTCTATTTTCACCACAAAGAGCGCTGTGAGTTACTGATGGTGGATTATTACATGTGTGTAAATAAAAACCCACAATAAGAATAACCTCACCAATAAGAAAGGGCCGCCTGTAAGTGGCCTGACAGGCAAAACCCAGGGCCAAACAAGTCGTTTCTCTGATGCTTAATTACTGTGGGCACTCGGCAACTGATGGGAGAGATTAGTGTGTCGTTTGGTGACACTGAAACAAAAACCTGACATGGAACTGGTCCCTGCTTATTACGGGAAGTTTGTCAACTTCAGGCTTTCCGCGTTGAAAAGAAGCACCTGAACGCACCATACGGGCGAAGGCCGCACGTGTCGGTCCAGTTTACAGTTTCATCTCAGTCGAATCTGAGAAGTTTAAAGAGCTTGTGTGTTAGCAGATGAGACCGACGCGCTGCCCCCTGGTGGTAGCGGCAGAAAAGAAGCAGCAATGCTGTAATCGCGTCCGAAGTGTAATTCATATACGATGTTGGTTATTTTATCTCTTGGTTGGCTGATTGACAGGTAAGGTGGCATTCGTCCAGCTGGCCGACCTCCTGAACATCGAGGTGATCACGCTCAAGTCGAGACCACACCCACTCCACAGCTTGTGCCCCGCCCTCTACCTGTCGGCCCCCAGCCGCCTCCTCTGCCGACTGGTCCAACACCGGTGAGACAGACGGGGGATCTTCACTTTGTCTGATTTATTGTATATTTTATATTCAGTTATCCGCTGTTATTGGCTGGTTGGTGAGCTGATTGAGCTCAAAATATGCTTTTTAAAAGTTATTTATCGTGGTATTTTTTAACACTGATGTTAGCAGCTACGTTTAGCCTCAGGATGTTTAGTGAATATGAACCTGCAGAAACGCATCATCTACAGCTGCTTACAGACAACTCGGGGTGTGTGTGTGTGTGTGTGTGTGTGTTTCAGGGCCTTTGTGATTGTGTACGACCTGATCATCCTGGTGAACGCCGTGTTCATCGGCCTGGACGATAAGAATTCGATAATCGCGAACTCCGAGTGGGCGTTTCTGGCTCTCTACCTGCTGGAGATCCTGCTGAAGCTCTATGTGTTCGAGCCCAGAGCCTTTTTCTCCAGACACAGCTTCTGGAACTGGTGAGGACGAGCTGACATTCGTCTATGTGGCGAGGTTCCAGACTGTGATTGGTCTCAGATATCACATGACGCTTGAGTTGCTCTTTGGGAAAGTGTTTATGTTCTTGACTTCGTTCTTCGGGGGTCCAAACTCGCAAGGCTGCACGCCTGAAAGGGTGTGACTCTCAGAAATCAATGTATGTATTATTTTGTTGGCCTGAAAGTAGTTTAAACACATCGAGTCTCGAAATTCTGGAATCAGCCTATAAAATTTACACCATGTTTAAGTTTGAACCGCCACCTTATTGTGGTGGAGGGGTTTGCGTGCCTGAATGAACCTAGGAGCTATGTTGTCTGGGGCTATTGCCCCTGGTAGGGTCTCCCAAGGCAAACAGGTCCTGGGTGACAGGCCAGACAAAGAGCAGTTCGAATCCCCCTTATGACGAGTGTGAAATCCAGGTCTGTGACGTCGCCCGGTACGGCACAACCGGGGCCCCACCCTGGAGCCAGGCCCGGGGTTGGGGCTCGCATGCGAGCGCCTGGTGGCCGGGTCTTGCCCCATGGGGCCCGGCCGGGCTCAGCCTGAACGAGCGATGTGGGGCCGATCTCCCGTGGGCCCACCACCTGCAGGAGGAACCGTAAGGGGCCGGTGCTTTGTGGATTGGGTGGCAGTCGAAGGCAGGGGCCTTGGCGACCCAATCCCCGGAATCTGGCTCTAGGGACATGGAATGTCACCTCGCTGGGGGGGAAGGAGCCTGAGCTGGTGCGGGAAGTTGAGATACCGACTAGAGATAGTCGGGCTCGCCTCCACGCACAGCTTGGGCTCTGGAACCCAACTCCTCGAGAGAGGCTGGACTCTCTACTACTCTGGAGTTGCCCGCGGTGAGAGGCGGCGGGCTGGTGTGGGCTTGCTTATAGCCCCCCAGCTCAGCCGCCATGTGTTGGAGTTCAACCTGGTGAACGAGAGGGTCGTTTCCCTGCGCCTTCAGGTTGGGGATAGGTCTCTCACTGTTATTTGTGCTTACGGGCCGAACGGGAGTGTAGAGTACCCGACCTTCTTGGCGTCTCTGGGAGGGGTGCTGCGATCGGGGACTCCGTTGTTCTACTGGGGGACTCCAACCCTCACATGGGCAGCGACAGTGATACCTGGATGGGCGTGATTGGGAGGAACGGCCCCCTCGACCTGAACCCGAGTGGTGTTCTGTTATTGGAACTTCTGTGCTAGTCACGGTTTGACTTGGACACTCGGGTGAAGAGAGGGGCAGAGTTGTCAACTGATCACCACCTGGTGGTGAGTTGGATCCAATGGCGGGGGAGGAAGTTGGACAGACTTGGCAGACCCAAACGTACTGTGAGGCTCTGCTGGGATTGTTTGGCAGAGTCTCCAGTACGAGAGATCTTCAACTCCCACCTCTGGCAGAGCTTCAACCAGATCTCGAGGGAGGCTGGAGACATTGAGTCCAAGTGGACCATGTTCTCCTCCTCTATTGTCGACGCGGCTGCTCGGAGATGTGGCCGCAGTACTTCGAGGATCTCCTCAACCCCACTGGCATGTCTTCCATTGCGGAAGCAGAGGCTGAGGGCTCGGTTGTGGACTCGTCGATCTCCTGGGCTGAGGTCACTGAGGTAGTTGAGAAGCTCCTTGGTGGCAAGGCACCGGGGGTGGATGAGATCCGCCCTGAGTACCTCAAGTCTCTGGATGTTGTGGGGCTGTCTTGGTTGACAATTCTTGTCAAATTTACTGATGCAAACCCACTTTTCTTTTGTTCACATCCATCAAAACTTCATTAATTATCGTTATCCTTTATCGAGCTCGTCCCACAGATTAATGCCTCCTCATGGACCGCTGCATGAAGTCATATGTACATGATCGTGGATCAAGCTAAGAAATTTCATTGCGATTGAAGAAAATGTGTTAAATTTAGTGCAAATTAACAACAATATAGATTTCAATATTTGTTTGAAAGTGTTTGAAACTTCTGCTGATAAAACCTTTGATTAAAACATTTCCAAATCTAACCCCAATGAGCTGTCCCATCCATTTCACACAGCTTATCTGCGTCGCAGATTATAAGTACGAGGTATGTGACACATGTTTCAGTTACGTTATCTGCTGCTTCCTTTTATCTTCAGTCATGCGCCTGTAAGCGCTTGGACAAGCTCACTGATGCTTGAGGCGGCAATATTATTTATTGTTTTTGGGGTTTTTTACCCTTTTTTTTGTTTGTTTTTTAGGGACTTAAAACAGCTTCTGAATTAGAGAGTTGGTTTAGGGCCAAAAAGTCTGAAAGTAAAAACTATGAAAATCGTTAAAGCCATAAAAGAGAAATCAAAATAACAAACAGAAATCCGAAAGCTGCCACAGAGGACTAACGTCTCCGGTCCTCCACCTGCCCTCAGTCTGTTTCCATCTGAGAGGCAGAAACTGACACTTCGGAAGCTCTAATGAACATTTCTAGTCACTCGAGGTCCCTGGCAGGACATGGACTTTAGTTTTTTCTTTCAGAATTTCAGACACTCAATAGCCACTTTATTAGGTACACCTGTACAATGTAATGTAGCTGTCTTCAGGTGCTCTGGACTACATTATACTGAGGGGTGTTTCTATTTTTTTTTGTCGTCCCTGTTAGCATACATGAGTGGGTCAGAATATTAGAAACCCCTCTGAATATAATGCACTCCAGTACAACAGTAACTATGAGCTCAATGCTAAAACATGAAATTTAACTATGACAGTGTCAATGAAAACTGAACATCACAGGCTCCAGAACAGTCGTCATGTGTTACGTTATACTGGTGTGTTATATTATACAGGTGTGCCTAATAAAGTGGCCACTGAGTATATTCAACTCTGAGCCATCTGAAACTCTTTTGCTGCAGCTGTTGACATTGTTTTCTTTGTTTTCATTGGCGTCTTTTGCTTTTTTTACAGTTGAGCGCCCCCTGCTGCACAGCAGTGCAGCTGCAGTGACAGTGAGACGTTTGTATGTTTCATGGATGTTTTCTAAGAACTGGATACCGGCTCAAAGATGGCACCCTCTCATTTGAATGGAAATTGTGCTTTTCTGGGCAAGTTTTACAAATATTAAACCTCCGTGGGTTAAAAATTCCTAATGCAAAGAATAATAACTGAGCTTCCAAGCTTCCTGAATATTCAGCATTGCAAAAACACGACTTTGGTTTAGCACCACAAACAACAGGCTAAGAAGGCTCTTTCTTTCAAAGATCTAACTACTAATAACAGAGCCGGTTTGCAGTTGGAGTCGTCCTGTCAACCGTTTTACAGACGCCTCTTTTATAATGGAGGTCTGTGGGGAAAATGCTTTTTGGGCTGCAGGGGAATTATTTGTTGCAATACCGCGAGCGACCACTGGGGCAAACTGACACCAAGGCTGCGTGTCGGCACCGTATCCAGCTTTATTAAGACATCCATGGTACGTTTCTGTTGTTCCACATGTCGGTGATGCCAGGCTGACATCATGTGAACACAAACAGGGTGAATAACAATCGGCTTCATTTACAGCTGGCGCAGGTTTTGCTTTCAGCTTCATCGCTGTTGAAGAAAAGTCTTTACGTTCAACTTGACATGTTCGTTTTCTGATGTTTGTTTTTTCCATTTTCAGGTTTGACACCATCATCGTCATCTCTGCTCTCATTGCCACAATCATCAACTCCACCCTGAACTCACGTAAATGCTGTTTGTTTGTTTTCTATTTAAACTTGACAGCTCAGCTGTAGTTTGTAGCTTTGAAACAGGCAAACGTAGAAGTCACAAGGATCTAATGTAGTGCTGTAACAACCTGTGTAGCTGGAGGGGCGTGGCCTCCTGGGCCCCCTGGGACACCGACATCAATCTTGAGCTCGGGGGATTTGTGGTAGACATTTTCACAATCTGCTGATATTTTGTAAACTCCAAAATAATCAACAGATTAATCAAATTAATTTAGTTAATTATCATACCATGATTTTGTCTCCAAGGCCTACTTGTACTGTAAAGTATACCACTGTTAGCCAAACATCCAAGTATGCTGATATTTTACTGCCACTCTACAAAATTATCTCATACATTCACTGGTTCGTTGGTCTTTCTGTTTCATGTTTGATACTGTTGACCTGCATTTTACTTAACAAACTACAGTCTTGGTTTGGATGCCTTTGCTCAACTGGTTTCATGCATGTTTGTCTGATAAAACACAGATAAACTGTACTGATGCTATCAGAACAAACCTCCCTTGGGATGTCTAAGGGGTACCACAAGGGTCTGTACTGGGTCCTTTACTATTTACACTCAACATAAACAATATTATCACTCCAACACAGACTTGTGATACCCACATCTATGCAGATGACATAGTCTTGTATGTGCTTGGCTCCTCTTCATCTCAAACAAGAGTACAATCTGCCTTTAAAGTTCAGACATCTCTGCAGAATCTGAAGCTCGTACTGAATGCTGCTGTTTTATTCTCATGAACCCATAATTCACATGTCCCTGCCATCCACACACTTACTGGAATTAAAATTTTCCAGTGTTTATAAATACCGAGGAAGTTGGCTACACAGCACTCTTATTTTTAAACAGCCTGTGGACCAACGAGCACCGAAACTAAAGATAAAAATGGGTTTCTTGTATTGGAATAAAGCATGTTTGTGTCTTGAGGACAAGAAAATGATTGTAGGCTACAGTCAATCAGTCGCTCTACCTTAAAACAACCTGATGCAGTTTATCATTGTGCCTTTCATAACGCAAAGTGTGTACATGTGTATGATTGTGTTTGGGAATACATGTCGAGAAAACAAATTCCCCTCCTGGGACAATAAATCTGTCTTTCTAAATAATTATTCCCGTCCTGTCGTAGCGGGGGATTACACCAGCCGTCAGATCCTGGACATCGTCTTCATCCTGCGAGTCCTCAGACTGATCCGGGTGGTGGACAGCATCAAGAGGTTTGATCTTTAACTGCACGTTTGACTTATTCAATTATTTATACCATTCAAAAAAATACTTCTAGTCTCTGATTGGCCGGCAGGTGGCTACCCCAATCATGGCTGTAGTTCTCAATAATTGCTCAAGGTGCGTATATTAACCTGTACGTAACCATGGCAATGATTGGACAGGATGCACTCATGAGATGAAGGACATGTTTTTTGACTCGGCCTCGTCCCTTATTTTTAGACAACAGAACACCTTGTTATGTATCATCACTTCCTCGTCCGTCTCGATTGGTCCATATTTCTACATATTTGTGTTTTATGTCTGAATGCGTTGCTTTACTAATGATGAGGATTAATTCCCTGTTAGGTTTCGTACAATCATCAACACCCTGATCCGGATTGGACCAGCGATCCTCACATTTGGACAGCTGATCATTGTGAGTTGCTGATGGCAGATTGCATGTTGAAATACAATGTCAGGCATCTCAAAGTGTTTTCCCCCTCAAAAAAGTCTACAAGTAGTCCATGTTTTTATAGCTGTGATGTAATAACCAGACTGATACAGCCGTGCTGCTAACGTGGCTAACAACCAGAGCTAACATCCTGGTAGTGAAGCTGGCGCTGACAAGACCGTCGTCCTCCACAGGTGGTGTACTACATCTTTGCCATGGTGGGGATGGAGCTGTTCAAAGAGAAGGTGAGGTTTTACGAGGACGACTCCAGTGACCCGGAGAAGGCCTACTGTGGAAACCCTCTGCTGAAAGGAACGGCCTTCGCACAGCTCAACTACTGCAAGAACAACTTCAACAACGTGGTTTCCTCCTTCGTCCTGCTGGTGGAGCTCACTGTGGTCAACCAGTGGCACGATATCCTTTTACCTGAGCGCCTCACACACAGGGAGTGGAATCAAAGCCCTGCTGCTGGTGCCTCACCATGTTTACTAGGTTTTATCTCATGTAGCTGCTGTCAGTCACCGTCTCCAGGGCCTCGATTCACCTTCAGATGGTTTATCACGCTCTGATACACCGACAAACAGTACTACAATAATAACTGCACTTCTAAGCAACTCTTGTTTTAAGAGCATGTACATCATGTTGCTTGTGGACTTATTGTATCTAGCTAATGACGCTAGCTGTGCTGTCGTAGCACATATTGTCTGAATATCTAGCAGATAAATCACAGTAGTATGGAAGCAGAGAGAGGCCATAATAATTTCAATCTTATAAGCAACTAAATGCCTAACAATTTAAATACCAGAGTAATGTTTTACTTTCTGAATTATGTGACTTGCTTTTCTTCCAGCAAGTGATTTAAAGTCATCAAATTAAAAGCAACTGTTACATTTAGATAGATCATTTAAATAAATTTGCATCATTTTCATATCTCAAAATTTAAGACAAAAAAAAAAACCAGTTACTCAAATTGGATTAGTGTAATTCATATTAGTTTGTTTTTTGCTTCCATACAGCAGCAATCATGATAATTCTAACATTATTCACCATCTAAATATAACTGGTTTTGATCTCTAAAGGTAACTTAAGTACATTGTGGTTTTTCTGATTTTAAAGCTCCAAAGATCATTTCAGTCGCCTTTAAGTTTCCGTTCTGTATCTTACAAAATAAGCAACCTCACACTCCGAGTCTTCTGCTGTTCAACATTCAGGTTTGTGTTTCTGTGATTCCTTGACACGACTTACTGCTCAGCAGCGGCTTCGCCTCCGTCACCCACCCGTCGGCCAGGATCTTCTTCGTCCTCTTCCACATCATGGTCGTCATCGTCATCATCAAGTAGGATTCCACTTCCCGAGGAAGTGCAATAGTATCTCCATAAGGTTTCCATTCACATCACATGGTGTCCGTGTATATGACGCCCTCCCCGCTGATGACGCGTCACTTCCTGTTGTCTTGCAGCATCTTCGTGGCGTTCGTCCTCGAGGCGTTCTTCGTGGAGTACTCGGTGGATAAGAGCGACCTGCAGACGTCCCTGGAGAAGAAGATTGAGGAACTGGAGCTGGCTGTGGCACAGTACGTTACCATGACAACCAGGACCTGTCACTCAGCTGCAAACATGCTAATATACACACAGTGTAACTTCACAGCGTGGAAAGAGATCGGCGTGTTAATAACGTGATCGTTAATAAAGTTGAGGTTCGGACAAAA
>CM022472.1:433212-443246 GCA_011952105.1 Coreoperca whiteheadi
CCCTCTTAAGAGGGTCATGGTTGTTTTTTATAAACACCTAGATGGGGAAAAAAGCCAGGCACAGATGGTAGGGGTTGAGGAAACCCCCCCCCCCCCCCCAGCCCCCCCATCAGTTACCCGGGTGACAGTTTGCATGATGTTCAGCCTGTATTGATCACCAATCATCAGTTCCTTTATCAATGATTTCTGTTCTGTGAAGTTTCAGTTGACTGTGTTTTACCTTCATCGTTTTACGCTTCAGTGTTGTTTTTGTTTTTCTTGCAGTTCCTTTGGACTTATGATTTTGACGTGCATGCCTCCCGTTTCTCCATCATCTCCATGGTTACCCAGGGATGTGAGTGGTTTCTATAGCAACAGAGGGGTCACAGCCGCATCACCAGACGACCACTGAAGTATTACTTGCAAAAACCTGTTAGTCACCATCCGAGGTGTAAAGTCCGACGTCGTTAGAGGAGCCGAACACGCCGGTGTGTCAATAAAACTTTATTAACACATTTTACCGCTTCCATGGAAGTACAGCGTCACTCGTTCGTTACTTTCGAACCATTTACAGTTTTCTATCCACAAGCCAACCAGGCATGTCACGGCTAGTAAAGACTTTGGTGTAGATCAGTTGCCAGGAAACATCCGTAGCACCGTCCAATCAAAAGCACTCTTCTCACACCGCGGAGCCTCAGGTGCTGCTGACGGAAAGCAGCAGACGAAAACGTAACAGGTGTAGAGCAGCGATATTAGAGCACAGAAACAATTTGAAATATTGACGTCACAGAGACGTTCTACAGGTGATGTTACACGGCCAGGTGTCACAGCTGACTGCTGAACTGTGTACGTTGCGGCAAAATCTAAAGAAAAACCCTCTCAGTGAGCTGGCAGCCATGTGGATTTGGTGTCGGATGTCATATTTAAACTCCAAACTCATTCAGATGAAGGCGTTATAACTTCAGCCCAAACGGGTGTTTGTACCTCAGAGAAAATCCCAAATATGTGAAAATTGGTGAATTCCACACATTCTGTTAAGTCACTTGTAGGCGCCACTAAAGAACAAATGAGTCCGTACGAGTTGTTCTTGTTTGTCAGAAACGTCCCCAGCGGAGCTCCGGAGGAAAAGAATCTGTCATTAAATGGAAAAGCAGCCTGTCGCCCGATAACTTCACGACTCGGTCGAGTTAGGAACGAAGTCTCAGTGACCTACAAAGATTTACCCACAGTGCATCCAACTATCCACTCTCGAGTCACGACGAGTCTCCCAGTTGTCATGGGAACCTGCGCACGCCATCATATCCTGCTCGCCTCACACATAATGAATAATATCACCATGGAAACCTCCTCATTGACCCATGTGCTTTGAGAGGCTGCAGGGGCAGCTTGACCCTCTGCTGGTGTTGCTGCAGCACGGCGCCACGTTACGTTGCAGTGCAGTTTCCAGTTCAGTTTTATTTGTATGAATTCACAACAGACGTTATCTCATTGCACTTGTCCTATAGGGCAGGTCTAGACCGCCCTCTTTATAGGGTTATTTACAGGGACCCAACAAATCCCACCATGAGCGAGCACTTGGCCACAGCGGCAAGGAAAAACGTCCTTCAAGAGACTCAGGGTGGGCGCCATCCGCCGCTGCCGAGGTCTAAGAAACTCTGTTTGTGATTGGACTGAATATACAAAGTTCTGGCTGTAGGGGCCATAAATGTAACTATCGTAACAATTTACATACGCAACACTTGCTTTGTTATTTATTTTCATGGTCTCAGGGGCCTGCCAGCACAGTGCCGGTTGGGTAAATCTGGCACACAACATGGCTGCAGCCAGCAAACAAAACGCCACGGTGACCAAGAGCAACGAGAACAACATGGACTGACACACACACTGTATGACAGAACATAACAAGTGCTCTAGTGCCATAATTGCCATCGGCCGCAATCCATTTGGCCGTGCCGACACGCTGCTCGCTACGCTGCGGCGAGCTTTACTTGAAACAGGTGTGCAGGTGCTCCGTTTTCTTTGGTTTCATTAAGTTTGATAATTTTTTTGTTTGTTGGGGCAGCAGTGTGTAAGTTAGAAATATCAGAATCAGCAGTGAGCCGTGGTCGGGGAGCTTTCCTGGTGACTGACTTTGCTTGGTCTTGTGTTCAGCCGAGGACGGTCGCGGGTTTCAGAGGGACGGTCCGCTACGCTTCAGTCAACGCTCACAAAAACAAGGTCAGTGCTGTTTGCTGTCGTCCCACACCTGAAGCCTCGGCTGACATTAGCAACGATATCCTGATGATGTTGTGTGTTTGTCTGTGGTCCTCCAGGAAATGGGTCGCCATGACGACCTGTGGTCATTGTTTTACATGTTGGTGGAGTTTGCCGTTGGACAGTTGCCGTGGCGAAAGATCAAAGACAAGGTCAGACTGTTTCCCCTGAACGTGAACAAACCAGTAACAGTCACCACTCCCGTGTACATGTACTACCACCACGGGTACTATTACTACTGTGGCTGACGACTGAGCAATAGGAACAGCTCATGCTAACACCGGCTGAGTAAAATATCTGGAATCATGTTTTATAGCTTCATAAAACCATAAACTGTATGTTTTGGAAAATATTTAAAGCTGCAATAATGAATATTTTACACGAACAAGTGGATCATATGACTTTGAATGATGTGAAAATGGGCCGTTTGTATTTGTATGTATGTTTGTATAAAATCAATGAATGCCGTTTCACACTAAGTTATATCGCTTCTCGATCCATTTGGACCCCCCCTCACCCACCTACTGGTAAAGCCACTAAACTTGTATCAAAATGAGCCATAGTTATTTTGGTTGTGACTGTCGTGCCTGATGAAGGTGTGAACAGGGATCCTCATTGATTCACTGCAGCTGAAAAGGGGTTTTTGGTGTTTTTTCCAGGAACAAGTTGGTCAGATTAAGGAGCGCTATGACCATCGGATGCTGCTCAAACACATGCCTTCAGAGTTTACTATCTTCCTGGACCACGTCCTGGCCCTGGACTACTACACCAAACCAGACTACCAGGTACCCGCTGTGAAGTGAACTGTGTGGTCTGTCTGCAGTGTGGGTCGGTCCAGAGTCATGACTAACGCCTTGTTGATTTGTCCAGCTGCTCATGTCGGTGTTTGAGAACAGCATGAAGGAGCGAATCATCACCGAGAATGAGCCTTTTGATTGGGAGAAGGGAGGAAGTGATGTCACGCTGTCGACCAGTGCCTCCACCCAACCACAGCAAAACACCCGACCCACCGCCGCCATGGTGGGGTAAGAACCAAAGAGCCGCTACACGCCTCCTAGAGCAGGAGACGGGCTTTGGTGTTGAAACTTCAACCACATCACAGATATAAATGAAGGACAAAACTACCAAAATATGATGCCTGTTTATTCTCACCCATGACAGTAGCTCCAGTGAGCACACTGAGGTCAAGTCCTGTTACCATGAGTAACATTTAGTTGGAATCAGGTGTGGAAATGCCATGAAAGCCAGGATAATGATCATAATGATCAGTGACTACACAAACAGAAATGTAAAAAAACAACGCAGGGTTTTAGATCGAGTCACGCCGGCTGTAGTGCCTTTGGACGGAGCCAGGCTAACTGTTTCCCCCTGCTTCCAGTCTTTATGCTAAGCTAAGATAACCACATCCTGACTTCAGCTCCGTACTTTGTATTTCCGCCTCCACAGGGGTCTCTTTGAAATAAATGAGGAAGCTGCATGTTTTTATGATTCATCAATCCGAACAAAACACAAACCTGAACTCCAGGTTTTCAAAATGCCGATGGCCACGTCTTCCTGATGTGTGTGTTTTAACACACCTGGAGAGAGCTGATACAGAATGAGATTCAGCTGTGACATTTACACAACTAACGTCGGTCTGTGGAACAGAACGCATAATACATGTATATTTATTAAAACATAATAAATAGAAATCATAGTACAAAACATGTACAAACAAATGACCTTATACGGTTTGCTAAACCACCAGAACATCATGTAATCAGAGTCCAAGTGGTTTCTGTACTGGAGTCTCTGCTGTTCTCCGTCCACAGAGCCATCGTGACGCCGGTTCCCGGAGATCATCAGCGGGAGAACACGGACGACGTTCTGCAGGACGAACATCTCAGCGATCAGGAGAACGCCCCCCCGGAGCCGCCCCCCCGGCCCGCCGGGGAGACCGGCGCGCCGCACGCCGGGGAGCCGGGAGAGGCCTGGGAGGACACAGACTTCAACCGCAACAGACTCAGGATCAGCCTGAACAAGGTTTGAACTGTGGCAGAACCGCTGAGGGGGGAACATTGGATGCATGAGTTGTTTCTGTTTCATCTTTAACTTCAGTTCATGTTTGTGCAGCCGTGGAATGAAACTAAGTACATTTACTCAAGTACTCCACTTTATGTACCACGTTTGATGTATTTGTACTTTACTGGGGTATTTCCATTTTGTTTTTTTAAGTATAAAAACCTTTTATCTTTTAAAAATTAAACCTTTTTTCTCATTTTACCCACTTATTGGAGGTTAAAGGATAAGTATATTTCTTCTTCGTACACATATAAAAGGGTTCCAAAGTGAACAAAATGTACTAACGTTTTCAGTACCTTTTAGAGACCTTTCGATGTCTCAAAGTGAATCCCTCTGTTTGTGCCGGTCCAGTGAATTTGAATGTAATTTTACTTTCTCTGAAATTTGCGCCATCTGCAGTCTTAACACACTTAACACACCACAGAAGAAGTGTTTTAAATGGCTACTGTGTTGCACCACAAAACGTCACTTCCTGTCCTTCCTCAGGGGGGTCAGGAGGAGGAGGTGGGTCGGGGGGCGTGTCCAGTGTCGCCTGTTCGGGGGGGAGCCCCGGAGTCACCGACAGCTCAGGGTCGGTCCTTGAGGTACCGCCGGGTCAACAGCCCCGAATCTGACCGCCTGTCTGCCGCTGAGGGCCGGCCCGACGCCTACGGACAGAGGTGACGTGAAACACCTGGAACCACTGGAGGAGGTTTAGGGGCAGGAGACACCATTTTGTTTTATTTTAAGATTCAAATTTTGAAAACACAAGATTTGGACGTAAATCTGGTTGTATTTGACAGCATGAAACTCAGATGAATGTTGATGCCTGGTTTTGTTTTTTGTTAATCTGAGAACTAGACAGGGTCAGTTTAACGAAGTGTCAACGCCCGCCTTAGGCTGGATTTAAAGTTGCCTACAAAGTAGAATCAAAAGTTGTTGTGCAGCCAGATGGACTTGAATTCATAGTTTTCCAGCTTGACATTGTCTTCATGTTGAAGGACTTGGTAAAATGCCAAAATGTGACAGACACCCCTACGACTGGTATCAAAAAGAAACCAGGGCTTTCTGGCTCAAGACACAGAAATGAGAAGTGCTGTGAGACTTTACTGCTTAAAGACTTGACTTTAATCATGGAACCATAACAAGAGAAGAGACATTAGCTGGTGGGAAGTTATTAGGCTTCTGCTTTGAAAGGAGCTTCGCAGCTCTGTGAAAAACTCTATCAGCAGCTTTGAAAGGTCATTTTTTAAATCACTGTGCCACCCACTAATGGTCAGCGTTCAGAGATCGGAAAGAAACTGACTGCAATTTGCTTATGAAGACACGTGGCTTGACTTGAACTTGGTCTCATTGAGAGTTGACTTGAGAATCCCTTTGACAAGTTGTGTGACAGGACTTGGACTCACCCTCACTGACTTGAAACATTTTTACACTTGGGACTTGACCCTGACTTAACCTGAGAAACTTGAACATTTCAGACTCCCTTTGAGTAGCCATCGAAGACTTAACTTGGACTGGTCTTGGACTTTAGACTTGGCTTTGCCCACAAGGGGGCGAGACTTGACTAGCACTTAACTCGATTGGCTTGGGTGATGACTTTGAGCAAACAGAAGTCAAATAAAGTCTTTCTGTCTCTGCACGTCTGTCTGTGTGGCCTCCAGGTCTAGGATGGACATCCTTGGCTCTCCGTCTCGTCACGTCTACTCCTCCCAGCCGGCTCAGATGCTGTCCGTCGACCCCGGTTGCCGTGCCGACCGCCAGGTCAGCGGCCGTCAGGAGGTGTCGGTGGCGTCCGTTGACCAAGAGGCGCACAGCAACGCCTTCATCCGCTCCGTCCCGCTGGCCGAGGAGGAGGACTTTGACAGCAAAGAGTGGGTGATCATCGACAAAGAGGCAGAGCTACGAGACTTCCAACCGACCACGTCAGGGACCACTGACGAGGAGCCCGAGGAGCTCCGCCCCCTGGAGGAGCAGGAGGAGAGGAGGAGGCTCAGGGCCGGAGGTAGGAGCTTCTGTATACGCCTGAGATAAAAAGGTCTCTAGAAACACAGGGGTGAAGGGAAAAGGATTCAGATTCAAAAAGTGGATTCTATACTCGATGTAGGTTCAATAAACGGGGCTGAATCAGGGCTGGGTATCGTTTTCAATACTTAAAATACAGTCTATGTTTTCTGCTCAAATAAAAGTCACGGAGACGACCAGAAATCTGATGCCAACGTTAGCTACTTGAAAGCTATGAACACATTGTGGTTGGTACCCTGTTCTACATAGAAACTGGTTCATGAGTGGCCTGTCAGCTACCTTTTTATTATGTCGAGCAAATTTCCAGCACTTCACTTTATGTTAAATTAGCTTAAAGTAAGTAGTAGTTTACATGACAGAGTGGCGGAACTATGATGTGCAGTTTTTGGACCAGATGGGATCCATTTCAAAATGTTTTCATGCACCTTCATGCTGCAGTAAAAACTGAATGCGCTGTTCTCTCTGTGTCCAATGATTTCCATCCATATTCACCTAATTTGTCATATTTATCTTGTATATTATTCCTACTTATTGAGCTTCTCTCCAGCTTGAGTTCTCCCACGCCGTCGATTTGACCTCACAGGTCATTTTACAGTCCAGTGTAACGTTTGTAGAGAGCGTCTCGTAATCACAGCGTCTCAGGTTTGATCGACGTTCTTTAATATTGATCGTGCCCATAATGCAACACTATTTCTGCTGTGTATCACAGCCAACACGTCCGTGTCCCAACAGCTGCCTTTAACTTTAAGTTTAAACTGCTCGTAGCAACAACGTGTGCTGACGCACGGCATCTTCAAAGCCCCAAAGAGTGACTGTTATTTTCTCTGATGTCAATCCTGATGGTTTTCATTGATTCGTCAGTCTTTGAAAGACTGGAGGGCAGATCAGCTTTCTACCAGCAAGTCAGGTGATAGGATGTGTTTAGCCTAGCTCAGCACACAGACTAGAAGCAGCGGGAAACTGCTAGCTTAGCTTCTACCTTATTCACATGTTGTGTGTAGCTACCAAGCTACTAACCAGATCAACCCAACTACCCCACTATGAGTGCTGTAGCCATTTTGATGCAAGGTGGAATTTTTCTCTTTTGATAGCGCTAGCTAGCAGTTTCTCCCTACTTTGTGCTAAGCTAGGCTAAATGCCTGTCATCTCACTCTGGGGAAGACCAAGAGGATTTCACTGACTGTTCCTGGAACACTAACATCTAACTACAGTTACATTTTAAGATTAGCTACCGTTGTCTTCAGTACGAAGTTTTAGCCTCAGTATGGACTCTCAGACCTCAGTCTCTTGTAACGCTGGTTACCATGTTGTTGTCATGCAGGAGGGGAGCTGGTGGTCCGTCCAAAGACACACACCAGGGAGAGCAGCCGGGGGATGCTAACGCTAACGGAGGAGGAGGCGTCGAGGAGGAGTGGCGGGAGCCCCGCCCAGTCGCCCTGTCACTCGCTGCCGTCAGGACGCCCCCGCCGGAGAGAGTCAGAGCCCATTGGACCTCAAAGACCGGTAAGAGACCCAGCCAGCCAATCAGAGGAGAGCTCAGCTCTCTGATGGCATGTTGGTGGACAGGTGAGGAAGTGGACGGCTGCTGTGCAGGTTCATCTCTCTGATGACGAACTACTATACCAAACGCCGCAGCAGCGGCTCCACCTGTTTCACCCACCTGCCAACATGCAGCTTAAAGGACAAATCCAGCCTGATCGGAGGTGTAGCTCATTTCCAGGTTTTCCTTCTTTGGTTTCCATCAGTGTCGATGATTCTGAGCTTTAGGAAAAGAGAGAGCAGCGGGCAGTACTGGGTTCAAGTCAAATGCTCAGCTTTGTCGATTCAATCCCCGGACCGGCAGGATACATCAGGTGCAGGAGTGAAAAGGCAGCACTTTCCCCGCTCTAAGTACAACAGCTGAGGTGCCCCCGAGCAAGGCAGGGGGGCCAACAGCTCAGACTGTGGGTGTTCTGGGCGGGGGGAGTTCAAGTTCAGCAAACCTTCGCTGGGTGACAAAAGAACTTTAAACTGAAGCTGTGTTGAATTGTAGCTTTAAACTTTACTTCAGTTAACGGACTGTAGCTGCTAAAGAGTCCTTGGCCCTGGGCTGTGACTGACAGGCGGTGGAGTCGAACGCATTGACAGAGAAAACGCCTGAGAGACCTTTAACTCTAGCGGCTCTGAGCAGAGCAGATTCCCCTCCAACTCTGTGTAACTGCTAACAGCGTTAGCACATGTCGTATGTCTGACCAAAGTTATAAAGGGGTTCCCTTCCTGGGATGTACCGACACTCTTATTGTGCACCTTACTTGGTTGACCTTTAGATCACTTAGTACACAGTTCACTCAGTTAGTCTTTGGAGGTGCTGAGCAAAACATCTGGACTCATGCTGGAATTGTCCTTTAAAGAGGTCACAGTGATGACAGGCAGACAGACTCCTGCAGCAGTTTGTCTGCAGCTTCACGGCGGCGGCGTCCCGCAGCTGAACATCGGTCACATGCAGTTGTTCGGTTCAGCCACCGGCAGCCAGCAGATCCTCCGATACATTCGATGTTCACTTCGCTTCTTCAGTCGAGATTCTTCACGTGACATTTAAAGTACATGAGGCTGGAACGTCTGCAAAAGCTTTAGGTCCATTGTTGTTCAGATCTTTAACTGAGGACATAGAAGCTGTCGTTGCTCTTCACACAAATCCGAAGCCAAGAGACGTTAGAGTGGTATGTAACAGTAAAGCAAATCATCTTGCACGACCTTGACTGTCATATTTTGGGGATTTTACATTCAACACGCAAGATTAAATCGGTATCGGTACTTGAGTGTATTTGCGGAAGGCTGTATAATGTTTTCCTGAACTGCTGGTTGGATGAGATATTCCACAGATTAATTTGTGCAGTTTATTGGAGAGGAGGAAGGTGTGTTCGTAGGCAGAGAGAGAAGAGGAAAGCTAAGAATGTAGGACTGACAGTAGGGACTTTGAACATTGGGACTATGACAGGGAAGGCTAGAGAGTTGATTGGCATGATGCAGATAAGGAAGGTGGACATACTGTGTGTCCAGGAGACCAGGTGGAAAGGTAGCAAGGCTAGAAGCTTAGGAGCAGGGTTCAAGTTGTTCTACCATGGGTTGGATAGGAAGAGAAACGGAGTAGGAGTTATCCTGAAAGAGGAGTTTGTGAGGAATGTTCTTGAGGTGAAAAGAGTGTCAGACAGGTTGATGAGCCTGAAGCTGGAAATTGAAGGGGTGATGTTCAATGTTGTGAGTGGTTATGCCCCACAGGTAGGATGTGAGTTAGAAGAGAAGGAGAAATTCTGGAGTGAGTTAGATGAAGTGATGCAGAGCATCCCCAGAGGTGAGAGAGTGGTGATTGGTGCAGATTTCAACGGGCATGTAGGTGAAGGGAACAGAGGTGATGAGAATGTGATGGGCAGGTTTGGTCTTCAGGACAGGAACGCAGAAGGACAGATGGTGGTAGACTTTGCAAAGAGGATGGAAATGGCTGTAGTGAACACTTTCTTCCAGAAGAGGCAGGAACATAGGGTGACCTATAAGAGCGGAGGGAGAAGCACTCAGGTGGACTACATCTTGTGTAGACGTTGTAATCTGAAAGAGACCAGTGACTGTAAAGTAGTGGTAGGGGAGAGTGTAGCCAGACAACACAGGATGCTAGTGTGTAAAATGACTCTGGTGGTGAGGAAGATGAAGAGGACAAAGGCAGAGCAGAGGACGAAGTGGTGGAAGTTGAAAAAGGAAGAATG
>CM022472.1:448825-467846 GCA_011952105.1 Coreoperca whiteheadi
CGCTTGTGTGTGTTTCTTGTGAATTTCCTCGTGGAAATGTTGTCCTGACGGTGGCGCTAGCGGAAAGCTCAGAAACATCCGGATCCAGCCTCTGGGGACTCTGGGCCGATTTCATGGAAGTGGAATCGTGGAATTTAACGTTTATTTTACATCTTACTTTCACCTCGGGATTTCTGTTTCCTTTTCCTCCAGCAGGAGTTTCCTCATGGTTGTTCTTTGCTTTCTCCTTTTCGGTTCAGTTATACATTCATGTGAGCATTTGATTTATCCGTGCACTCATTTATTTTTTTCACTGATAAGTCAGGTTTGGTCCTCCGTACCCGCTGGCTGGCTGCTACAGGCTGGACGTTCAGGCATTTCCCTTTACCTGCAGTGTAACATCTTACCGTTTAAGGCCGAGCCGAAACGCCGTTAGAGATATTTTAGCGCTTCGCTCTCCTCTTGTTTCCGGGCCAACGGTCACCGCTAGACTCAGAGCCAGCTCTGCGCCGCCGGCCATCGAGGACTGCCATTCTCTTTTTTTACTCCTCTCCAATTCTTCCCACATACTGATGCCTTTGCCCCCCCAACCTACCTATCGCTTTAAAAGTACACCGTATTTCGAGTTTGACTCACCTGAGGAGACAGAGAAAAGAGCGAGGGTGCCATTGGGACAACACAAGAAGAAATAAAGTGATGTTTCGGGGTAAGCACAGTTTAGGATAGTCCTTTACCTCTGTTCTCTCACTCAGTTTCTGTTCCTCCTCTTCCTTTTCCTTTTTGTTCCGATATTTCCTCCCTGTTTTTCCTCCGTCGTGTGTCTGTGTTTCGTGTGCTTGATGAATCCATCTCTCTTTTGTGTTCCCTGTTTGTTTCCTTTTGCATCTCCAGTGGTGATTTTTCTTTCAGAAAGCAAAAGCTCTTGTTAGACTAGTGAGATACAGTATGTGCAGTGTTCATGCTGGTGACGTTGTGTCCTTTTTAAAGTGCTTCTTTGTGGGGGGGTATTTTCACCATTTCTGCAGCTAGAGGGATGCTAGTCTGGCCAATGTGGCAGCCCACCATGCTAACAGTCTATTGGCTCAACTGTCCTGTTAAGTCTTTCATAGCTTCTAACTAGCATCTGATAGCTGTAACTGTAGACAGAGTGCCAGATTTACACCAACACTCCCCCAGCTTCTCTCCCCAGGCTCCTCCCCTCACAACCCTGGACCAATCAGCTAAAGGCTTTAGATGTGCGAGAGCACCAATCAGCTCTCTCCTGTCTAACGTCTGGTCGGGGAGGGGAAGGAGACGAGGGCAGGAAGTCAAATCGGAGTGTTGGGACGTAGCCGTAGAACAATCACATTTATCAAAGCATTTGTTTTGCTAAAGAGTCGGTTTCCGCTCGTTAACCTCCCTCCCTCCCTCTCTCTGATTGGTCTGTTTGCAGTTGGAAGAGGAGAGGCACCAACCGCGGCCCAATCAGCTGAGGAGGCTGGCCTCCTACGTCTTCTCCTCCTCCACCCTGGAGACGGAGCAGTACCCCCACGGAGGCGGCAGCTTCATCCAGAGGAGCCGCTCGGCCGAGAGCAGCCCCGCCCACATCACTGCCGCCACCGCCTCGGTCCGGCGGCGGCACGCCGGCACGCTGCCGACGCCCGGCAGCCCGCGGAGCAGACACTCGGTCCTGAACGTGTCGAGGACGCAGCTGCAGCATATGTTAGCCAAGCTCATGAACAAGAACAACAGCTGAGAGGACTGAGAGACGGACTCAGAACACACACACACACACACACACGTGAAGTATACTGACACACACGCACACACACACACACATACAGTAGATATGCAGGTCGGTCAAACCCCTGTTGGGGCCCGGGGCCCCCCCCGACCCCCTGACCCCCCGACGCCGGTGTCCCAGCACGTAAACTGTGCTAAAGCCTGCACGCAGTGTAGGTCACCTACTGAGCAACTGTAATGCATTAAGGGAGACAACTAACCATTATTTTATTATTGATTCATTTGTAACTTTATTTATTTATTTATTTAAATTTAAGTCCAAAGTGACACTTAAATAAAGACGGACTCCCTGATTTTTGTTAAAGTTCCCCTAAATCTCCTAAAAATCGTTTGACAATTGTCTTTAGTTTGAAAACCTCATGTTTTTCAAGGAGTGGCCCTTTTAAAATCCAGCGCAGAGTTCGTATTTGTAATTTGCTGGTTTGGGGCCCCCTGGTGGCCCTGCAGGTACTGCACACACAGAGGGAACGCAGCACAGCCACGATAACCACACGCGTTAGGTAAACACAACGAGCCATACTGCTGGGGAGCAGCAGTTTCACACTCACTCACACGCTCACGGAGCTCGACCGACTGCTTTTGGAGCAGAGGAACAGAAGAGGAGGAGGAGAGTTCTGACGACGGGAAATATTTTCCATGCAATAAACTCTACGAAGCCTCTCTTGCAAACCTTATGTTGCACACGCCGCAGACCTGGCAAACTGGAGGGAATAACGTGGAACTGAACATTTCCTTCTTGTTCCTGTGAAGAAGAGGAAGGGAAACAGAGTGGGGCTGCTAACAGACTGTTACGCTTTACAGTGTTTGTGCGTTTATTTATTTCCTTTTCTTTATTTATTTCCTGCTAAAATGAAGGAGCGATCGTCGAGGAATGCAGGTCGTCCCAGCGATCACGTTTTTTGCACCGAAGACTTTGGAGTCGGCGTTTCCCCTCCGATCGTCCCGCCAACCGAGCAATACACCGACGGCGCTCCACGACACGTCTGCACCGCCACAAAACCAGTGATCCAAACGTCTCGCTCTGATTCTAGCTTCATTAAATCTTGTTTATGACGAGAGAAGTGTGAGTTTTCTCTGTGAAACGGTGTTTCTGATAGTGTGATAACCGATCAATGACTTCGATCTCTAATCACAGCCTTTATGACAAAAACTGTTACTGTGCTGGGTCTTTGGGTAAGAAGTACGGTGGCCCCGAAGTGCAAATGTTTCACACACGGAAAAAAAAGAAAACAGCAACGTTTGGGGAGAAATAAATTAGCAAGAGTGAATCCACAAAGACATTTCATAAAACAACAAAATAAACCCCCACAATATTTCACTGAACGCATTCACACCTCCAAAATGTGACAATATTGCAGAAATCTAATTAAAGGATATCACAATATTCATTTTATATAAATGTTTAAAAAAAAACATACAGAAAATTCCAAAAACACTGCGACTAGAAAGAAAACAAATTGACAGTATAAACTACACAACATTCAACCGGAGAAAAGAACATTTTTGCAAAACAAAGTAACAAACAAAACTTGTAAATCACAAAAAAAGAAAATTAAACAGACACCTCTGACAATTTCTTGCTGAATGTAGCAATTACTAATTGTAGTTAATTTCTGATTTATCTTACTGGGATGTTCAATTAAAAAAACAAACGTATTTTATGAAATGTTGTATTTTGCTGTGAAGGGCCACCATAGGCCAGGCAGGCGTACGAGGCCGGTAACGGGCCGCAGACAGAGCCGTCTCTGTGCATTTAAAGCACCCTGTGTTCAGTGTGACACTTTTTTTAACTAAACTTTTTATGATTGGTGCGGGTCGGGAAATGGAGGCGGAGCTCTAAGCGTGTCGGAGGGGTCGGGTTGCTAAACACGACAGTACTTTTGGCTGCTGTTGGTGCAGAATAGAATATAATTAACTTTGTTTTTCCTGGTCCTCGAGTCAGTTTGTTCTGTGATTGTTGCATCTCTAGTCTGAGCAGCTGCGGTGCTTAATAATTATTTTTGGACCTTTTTATTTGGAGATTTTGACTTCATTTTCTCATCATCTTAAGATAACACAAAGTGTTACACAAAGTGCAACACAAAGTGTTACACAAAGTGACAACGTCCGTCACTCGGTCCACCACTTTGGTCTAGACAGAAATACATTTCCATTTAGTCATTTAGCAGACGCTTTTATCCAAATATCTCAACATCTACTGTATTGTCCTTTAACGTGTCCAACATTTTGGTTTATGACCAAAGACCTGCAGAACCAATAGTGCTAATTAGTGCTAATTAGCAAATGTTAGCATGCTAACACGCTAAGATGGTGTAACGTACAGAATTTACCTGTTAAACATCAGCATGCTTAGCATTTAGCTTATTGCCACTTTATTGTCTCAAGATAATGACATGATTAAGTCACCATCTCAAGCTAACGAGCTCAAAACACTTTCAAAGCTTCAGAAGGTCTTTGTGGAGATTTAACGTCTCATCGTCACATCGCTGCACGTTGGGCTGTTTGAGTTAAATCAGGTCTTCCAGAGGACGATCCTGTTCCATTCATGATTGTCAAACTGAAATGCCATCAGTAGGATTTGTTTTATGTTGGGTTGCCGCAGATCGTAGGTTTAGGCTGCCGTGTTGGTTCGGTGTTTTCTGGCTTTGTTAAAGGCTCTCGGTCTCTGACTGAGCCAGCCGACCCAATGAGGAGTTGTAAAGGTGACCTGATGATGATCTTCTGGTCCTTCGGTCATCTGTGGAGGAGTTTTGTCTGTTTTGTAAAAGGCAGCGAGCCTGAGCTTCATTGTGTGTTTCTGCAGTGGTCTCCTGGTTCCTGACATCTTGTGATGTGTTTGGATCACCGTCTTATTTCCATCGGGCTTCCTCTTGCATCACTGTTTTCTGACCGCTAGACTTCACTGTTGCACTTTATCACTGAGTAGGCCGGAGAGGGGGGATCGGGTCTGAGGGTCTCACTATATGGATGCAAAACACAGATGCAATAAGTGAAATGGGGGGAAGCGACTTATTTAAACGGACATCCTGCAGTCAGTCTCTGCAAGTTGATTTCTACAGAAATGAACTGAAAACAATGGCTGCACTGGAAGGAAGGAAATCACAGTGATGGGAGATTTAAAAAAAAAAAAACACCACTATAATCCCAAAATGGCTCCAGAAGAGCAGAGCGAGGGCTTTCTAATTTCACAAGCACAGAGTAACGTTACCGTCAGTAACGGTCGTATCTTAAAGGAATGTAAATGTAGCCAGAGTCTGTTTCAGTGATGTGTTGACCAGTGGGAAACAAGCTGGACGTTGCTGTGTTTATTTTAGTTGGTTTTGGTAAAAGTATTCGTGTACCACGACTCCATTTGAAGATGGTAGTTCCTGGTAGATTCACTGTGTTTAATAGAAAACTGTCAAGAATTGTATTTTGGTGGTTTGTTCGGTGGGGGAGTGTGAGCTACCAACATCCAACAGTCAGCAGTAAACACCATCAGACCAGCACACGTCCAACATCCAAGGACCAAGCTGTGAAAACCCACATTTAAAGAAGTGCTCCGATCTCACGGTGGTTGGTCGGAGACGGACGAGGCGGATAAACTGATTATATTTTGATTCCAAATCCCAAAGTTGCTCTACAAGTTGTGGTGCTTCAACATTTCCCTCACCTCACTGGGTGTTTCCCTTCCTTTTAGACATGTTAGATTTACCGCCACAAATACTGGCGTGAAAGAATACCAGAAAAACAACATCCCTAGCTGGATTCAAATGTAGCTTCAAAAGGTCTGTTCAGAGCCTCCTTGTCATTGGCTATTATCACTGTCCACGTAGCGTCTGCGCACTTCTGAATGACACGTTGGTTGGTTCATTAGTCCACTTGGAAACAACTAAATTATAATAACAGCCATCTAAAGTAAGAGGGGGAAGAACAGTGTGTTTCTGACCGACATTTAATCGATCTCATCGTATGGCAGCAGAAGGCAAGAGTTGCAAGCGATTAGTCTTTATTTTGACACTTACAGGTACATTTCTCCAGTGTGTCTAGAACGATATATTCCACTTTGAACGAGACGTTCAGTGCCCTGAGATATGGAGGCTTCCAGTAGAAAACGTTTCCGAGGTATGGTTGGTAGTCTCCACCACGTTACCATGAGAACAGTGAGCCGTTGGAAGAGTGTTGAGTCGTTAAAACCCTGTTAAATATCAGGCCGCTGCTAACGTCATACCAAAGCAAGCGCTCGGTGGTGCGTTGCTTTGAATGTCAATCGAAGTCAGAGCTGCGTCTCCTCGGGGTTCACGTCCAAATCCTGGCTACATGAGACTGGCTAGGGGCGGCCGCTTTGTGCAATGAAAGCCAAACGTCAGCTTTCTCAACGTGTTAAAGGGCTACATTAACTCTATATGCACCACTTGCTGTTTCATTGAGCTTGAGGCATCAACGTTAGCAGCTCCAGTCTGACGAGGAGACAGATTTGTTTTCATGCTGCTTCGTGCTGAGTTCAGGACGTCCTTCCTGTTTTATATTTAGCATAGCGTTACACTACAACCACTTAGAGAATGTATGAAGTGGACTAGCTGCTAACTTTGAACTTTATTTTGCACGCCTGCAAAATTATTCACCTTACCGTACAAGATTGTCACTGATACATGTCATTGTTTCGTCCCGTGTCACCGCGAACGCAGTGCCACATCCAGTTAAACCGAGGCGGTAGAAAGCTTTGAGTGTGCGTATTCTGCTGACGACACACTTGAGTTTAAAAAAAAAACCCCGATCCGCAGCATCGGTGACGGTACGTCGAACTGTCGCCACTCTTCGCATGAGATCTGCTGTTTGTACGACACGCACCTCTGACTGTAACACGACTAAAATCAGCACTGTACTGTAGTTACAACAGAAACACGGTGGATATGCACCTCTGACTGAAAAACGTCTGTGATTTTTTTGTAAATAAGTCACACTAGAGGGGATACTCACGGATCAGAGCTGTCGAGTCCACATTTAACCGACTTTAACGTGACAGGAAGCAGCTGGAGCCTTTTTTTAGTCCTGATAGTCACAGAATCCATAATCCTTCAACACATCTTTTATTCTGCAGTGTAGATGTGAACATTTCCATCCAGCGTTTTGTTTGTGGATGCATGATGCTGTTACAACGTCACGGGCTTCTCTTAATGTTTGGCTCTTTGAGAGTTGACAGGTCTGGATGGATGACATGTTTTTTGTGGGGTTTTTATATCTGAGTTTTGCTGTTTTGGACATAATTCCCATTGGTCATGATAAGATTTGATTCAACGGCTTAATTGCAGAGGTACAGTGTCGCGACAACAAAACCAATGGGAAGATTTTACTCAAACTGTCGACAGGTTTTGAAGAGGTGCTTCCTGGTTCGTACTGGGCTTGAAGCAGTTTGGCAGGTCAATGGACGACTGAAAAGCCATTTCAAGTTTAACTTAGTTCATTAATACGTTGTGGTCTATAGGAATTATGGCCAAAACAACAAGAATAAGATGCAGGATCTAAAAAAGCTGAAATTGTACTTCAAACCTTTACATGAGCAGTGCAACTCGAAGTACTTGTAAGGCTGGCAGTACGCTCCAAACATAATGTGTTCTTAAAGGCTGTCCAACTGCTGCTCAACATGGTGCTGTGAGAAAATGCTTCTATAACAACTCCAAATATTCGTTTAATGGAGTGCAAAATCTTATCAAATGAAAAAATCGCCAGCCTGCCGAAACGCGGCGCTCCGTTGTGTTTGCTAACAGGCCTTTTTGGCTGTAAGAACACGTCAAATTTAATCTCGTTTGGAGTGCCGTGTCTGACTGCTGCTACTCGTGTATAAAATATACATGTTCATTTGGTTTGAGTTGATTTAAGCAAGAAAATATTAAACCTACAATTGTGGCTTGTAAAGTGTTTTCCAGAAAACCAAAAAATGTACTCCAGTACTGTTGATTAGAGGTTCCTGATATGTAGACGTGCAGTATTTAGATGTGATGGTAAACAATAGTACTGCGCAGTGGGCAAACCTAATATTAGGCTACTTTTCTTAGCCCCTGAAAAATCTACATTTTTGAAGGTTTTTATTAACAGCAAAAGGGACATTTCCATCACATCACAAATACTGCGACTTCGAAGCCTTTATGTCCTTTGACTTTCCTTAAAACTAGATGAGTGTGGATTTTGCAGAAACTGTTACAACTGTTAAGTCCCACAAATCAGAGTCTGTCACAAAACATTTATACCTCATGAATCACACTAGAATTAAATAAATGTAAAAAAAAATAATAATAAAAATGTATTATGCTCCTCCCAAACATACATTTTATTGCATATTTGATATGTTAGTGCTGATCTTTATGGAATAACAGGGTGATATTGTACAGATAAATCTGTCTAAAGAGAGAACAGAACTGCATTGTGTCTTTAGAGCTGAACACTCGTCTCCATGCTAGTTTTGTTTAGGCTGTGCGCCACATTCACCAGTTGGTTAATCAGATCAGCGTGGACCTCATGTGTCACTAATAGCATTCAGATATGTTAAGAAATCCTTTTTAGATGGATATCACTTTCATCTCTGTGTGCCCATCTCTGTGTAAAGAGAGAGGTCCAGGACGTGTTTAGCCTAGCTTAGCACAAAGACTGGTAGTGGGGGGGGGGGGGGGCTGCTAGCTCAGCTTCTACCGTTACACAACTCGCTAGCAGTCAATCCTGAAGTGAGCTGGGTTTAGCTGACAGAAAAGTTAGGACAGAGCTCAATCCAACAACCCCCAATATGAGTTTAGAGATGCTGCTGTCAGTGAGATGTGCAGTCACTGCTCCCAGCGGTTGGTGGTTAACAAATAGCTCCAATGCTAACTGCTGCTAAAAACACACATGCTTCCTTTTCACATTTCTATTTCCACACTTCAATAAACTTGATCCAACATGTAAATCCGACAGACTTGGAGTTGTTGGCCAACAACTAGAACGTGCCTCTAGTCTCTGCTAAGCAAGGCTCAATGTATTTCTTTAATGGGCAAACTGAAGTTGGTATCAATCTATCAATCATTCTTTTTCTATTTCTACATCTGTATACAACATGTCAGACAGCTTTGGCGTTGTTAGGAAATGTAATTTATTTTCCCTGTTGATAGTTCACCCCCTGCTTCCAGTCCCTGAGCTTCGCTAAGCTAAACACACCCTATCGATCTCTGTACCAGCTGAAACTGTGTGTCCAGCATAGCTCTCATCTGACTCTGTAGACCACAAAAGAGTATTTCAAAAAAGGTCTGAATGTTCCTTCAAGGTTTTTGCAATAACAAGTGTCTGTTGTCGAAGTAAAGAGGATTGAAGAGCTCACAGTGTTAGTTCAGTGTGATGATCCGTGAGTGTCTTTCACGTGTATAATACATATAAGCGTTTTCTTTTCTATCACTATATGACATGTACAGTACTGCTTGTATAATTTACAGGTAAAGCATGTATTTTAAACTTTTTGTAAATCCAAATGATAACTGTGTACATATATACAGAAATGTAGAAAGTAATTAGGTTTGCAGTTAATCTCTATTAGCATGATAATTAGCGGGGTTTAGTAAGTATGTACAGGCTGTATGTTAAATCTTTATGAAGGGAAACACTTGAAAATCACCTGATATCAGACTGCGTGCTGTCTAAGGATAAACTCTGCAATGCATTTTTTTGTGCCTTTTATATCAATGTATGTAATCTAGACAATCTTGAAAAGCTTGTGTACAACCAAAATGACATTAAAATGGTTTTGGGGGCAAATCACTTCCTGCTGCTCGTTCTTACTGGGAGAGTTACCCACAGCGAAAGCTTTTATGTCACAACACGATTTAAATCACCATGGTTTAGAATTCAAATTGTTGGTGCTGCTCGAAGCGGGGCAGCGACAAAAGTTAAATGACAAAAAATGTGATGATCTCAGAATCCCCACAGCGCGATGTGTGGACATGTCATCGTTCACTCGTTCAAGCTCTCTAGCAAGTGGTTTTCTGCTGGTCAGTGTTGCACGTTGCACTCTAGCCTACAACACAACTGGTGGTAGACCACCTTGGTAGCCTCTTTTCACTCCCAGTAGAGTACCGAAAGTAAGCAAGATGACATCAAACTGACTTTATAAACCTCTGACTGTGAAACATTAAAAGACTTCTGAGTGATTTGATGAACGCAGTGACGTTTCCATTATTTGATTCCCTGTTTCATCATAGTGCTCCCAAATACCCGTCATTTTCTCCCAGCTCACTCTTAATGTTTGGAAACTTAACTGTGAACTTTGTTCATCGACAGCAAGCTGGCGTTTGGTTTCACTGTGACAAAACCAGGGATTGTATCTTTAACCAACAAAATCTTTTTATGGTTTCAAGTGAGCCCTACGAAAGACTGGAGGCAACAAATATTCAATAGTAAATGTTGAGGTCATTGAAATGAATGCTGATTATTAAACTCTGATGAAACTGTATTTCAACTGAACCGATATGTATTTGTTACTATTGTTTTTATTTTAGCAGGGTTTTTTTCTTTACATTTTGTCAGTTACAGATGTGCTGAGACATTCTGTGTGTGATTCTGCACTCTAAATAAATATAGACACAATGAATTCCACCCCTGATATGGTTTCATTAGTTATATATGTACATAAGCTGTTAATGTGTGCTAGGCTTTGTGTTAATGCATTGTGATATGTCCAGGCTCAAGAAGCTTTATCAGTAAACTATATCCATGATGTCCTGATTTGAGTTGATTCAGTAATAAAGAGTGTTGTTGCATTGTTTTCAGGTGCTGTCTCCCACGGAGCAGAGCATCCCGTCGCCACCCTCCCCAGACTATCGGACAAAGGGCCAGAGCGACGAGAAGGAGCATTTCCACATCCTTCCTCACCTCCAGGCCAAGAGGGCCGACTTCCTCACCGTCATGCTAACTGGTACCTTGCCTCAGCGCCGGAGCTTTGCCACGCCAGACGAAGAAGTCCCAGAAGCTCCAGGTCCAAAGGATGACGACGTCACGAAAAGCGAGTCCAACAGCGAGGCCAGTCAGAAGAGCACTGAACGAAGCCAGGACGCTGCGCCTTCAACACTCATGGCTGAGGACCAGAGGGGCCAAAGGGAGCACGCCTCAGCTGCTGATGCAGACCCTGACCTGGAGGATGCTTCCAAAACCCTCGTCCTCTTCTCACCTGGAGACACTCGAAAGTCTCCTTCTGGTGGTGATCATGTTCTAGAGGGTGAGCTGTCCACACCGTGTGCCCTCACTTTCCGTAACGACCGCCTCCTGGTTGGGGAAGCGATCCAGCCTGAACCCTCTGAGACTGGCCGTTTGTCCCCTGCTCTCAGGTCAGACCTTAGGCCTTCCACTCCCATCGCTCCTGCATCACCGCCCTTCACTAAAGTTGAACGCACTTTCATCCATATTGCAGAGACATCACACCTCAATGTCATGTCTTCCAACGGTCACTCTTCCAAGGAGAGTGACCGGGAAGTCTTGGCGATCATGAAGGCATCAGCTGTAGAGGATGACACCCATGAGCAGGAGGGAGCGCCAGTGACAGAAGAGTTACCAGAGGAGTCCATGCCAGACCAAACTACAGCAGTTGACAAACATCCCAAAACTGAGAATGGTCCGTCGACTGTCCTGGCCCAGTCTTTGGAGCCTGTCCCAGAAGCCATGTCACCGATTCATGAACATAAAGATCTGTCGCAGGAACCTAATAAACAGCCATCATCCAGTGAAGAAGCTGCCGAGCTTCAGACAACTAGATCAGAGCTACCAGCCGCCATAAAGCCCAGAATCCGAAGCCGAATCCCAATACTCATCTCTGAAGAGGACTCAGGCTCAGAGCAGTCCTCCTCCCTCTCAGCTCGGGCTCGGCTTCAGCAGCGGGCCAGGCAGCTGGACTTGGCCCGCGTGCTGGTCCAGAAGCAACAGGGTCGCTGGATGAGGAGGAGGATGCTGTCTGGGACGTCGTCATCGTTGTCCTCTGGAGATGATGAGCGTCGCAGAGCTTCAGAAACTCTGTCAACCACTGGCTCAGAGGAGGACACACATACCTTGGACGAGTCCAGGAGGAGTACCCGTCTCAAACCGACTGAAGAACAAGGCTCCAAGGAATGCAGGAGCAGGATCCCTAGGCCCGTCACTCCCATAAAGAGGCCTTCAGTGGGGCTTGCTGCTGCTGCTCCTTCTCCTCTCTCCTTGCCAGACTGCGGCACTACCAAAGGAGCATCATCCTTCACTAACGGGTATGAGTCTGTTTCTTCCTTTCAGTGTATACAAGTTTTCATTTTGAAGAAGTTTGACTAAATATTTCTTTAAAATTTTAAGAAATAACACATTTAATTTACTCTTCTGTCAACAGGAATCAGAAAATTGGACTAAGCACGCTCAGCACTCAACGGAAATCCAAACCTGTCTCACCCAGGTCCTCCTCCTCATGTCCCCGTCCCTCTGCTGCACCTGCCCCGTCTGGAAGCCCTCGAATGCCCCTGCGAGTCCTGTTTGGAACCCGACGCAGCCTTAGCTCCACCCACTGCAGGACTGACAGCCCCTCCCCTCAGAGAGTATGTCCATCCAGGCAGCCGCTCTCGGTTCGAGCCCCAACTGTCCCCATGCTACCGCCCAGGACTACATCAACCATGCGGCGCAGCGCCTCGCAGGAAGCCACCGCCCAGACCTCCTCTGGTACCTTGCCCGCCAGGACCAGGCCAAAACAAGCCGGTGCGGCTAAGGGAAAGCCAAATTCCAGGGAGAAGGCGGTCCCCGCTAGATAATACAAAGAGACTCATCTCTGAGACATGTTTGTGTATAATCAGTCTTCGGACAAGCTATGCCTCAAAGGTTCTCACCTGATTCCATATTAGACTGTGATGTTATAATGACCTTCTTCAATTCATTTAATGTATTCGGAACTCTTATATTTTCCACGGACAGCTTACTGAACTATCTTCATGGGCTTCCAGTAATTTTGACTGACAGTCGTACAGGAGCGTTGCTGCCAAGGTGCTATGGATACATCTGCTGCTCCCTGGTTAATCCCTGATTTAAAGATTGGGTATGCGATTCTGGAGAAATCAAATAGCATGATATAGAGCGAAACAACGAGTAATGTAACTACCGTTAGCGAGATTGTGGGTTAGCTTAGCTAGGTTGTGGGTTAGAAAACGGTCGCTACAGTCGCTGCTGCTAAGCTAACAGCCAGAGAAGACGAGACTGTTTCCCAGAGCAGCACAGCAGCTCAAGGCAGCAATACTCACAACTCTCCTGCTCCTATAGCTAACATCAAAACAACAGCACATCTTGGCAAACTAGAAAGGAAGCTCAATGTCCGTGGGCGAGTCATTTAACGTTACCGGACACACCGATCATGGCTGGAATAGTGTTGTGTGGCTCAGTCCGAACCACATTGTTAGTTTCCGATTTACAGAGCCAGGGCTGAGTACAAACACCAGAGTTTTTTTCACCACACACATTGAATGGACAGCTAGTGGACCGTGAGGAGATATTCACTGAATCTGACAAAAAGACGTGTATTGGATTAGAATCGCATACCCCACCTTTAACTGGCTTCTGGAGCTGAGAATCGTGGCCTCCAACAAGTTCAGTTTCAGAGACTCTCACCTAACACTGTACTCCCTGCTTGTCCACAGCTATACTACTCTTCTATTGATAGTACCCTGCTTGGTTCACATTGCATGGTGAAGTATATCATAAATACATTAAATCTGTAGAGGGAAAACAACATGTACAAAAAGTTGTACCTTTTAAATTATTTGATATAGTTCTCGCCTTCCTATTGGGATAAACAGGTCAAAAAGAGAGAGAGAGCAAATTGGACTGGTTTGAATGACTTGAAAGAACTATGTTAATATGATAAGAGATTCCTAATTATATCCTGTACTCATTATGGCCTTGGATAAAGAGAAGAGTTGGATGTGAACACAAAATAAATTGCTCGGCCGTTCGCCTCCTCCTCATGGTGTGACAATGGGCATGCTTTAATCATTCTATTTTCTGGGTAAAGACATCTTTATTTTTTATCTTGCCACGCAAAGTGTACATTTCAAGTCTTTAACCTTCTGTTCCAATGTGTTGGCACCATGCCTGTTTTTTACGCATGAGAAAAACAGGGTTAACCATGAGAGGAAGTTCTACCTGCTTGGATTCTGCTGACGGTGCAACGGGCTGCTGGTTGTTGGAGCCCATGTTGTGTTTGTCGGGGGGGTCGAAGGGCACTGAGTGTGAAGTAAAGTCTTGGTCGTGTGGAAGGGCGTCTTGTCATTCTTTTCTCACTGGTGTCCAGTAAACCCAAGGACCCGACCTGATCTGGATCCAGACTTTCACTTTCAACAATCAGGTCCATCTTGACTTGTCAGCGGCCTCAGGTTTGTATAAACACAAGTCCAAATTTTGATTGGATCCAACAGGACCTCGCATGCTGCAAAACTCAACAAAGACTAACCTTCACTGCCTGTAAAAAGCATTCATCCCCCTTGGAGGTTTTTATGGTTTAGTGTTTTATACCGACCCTCCGATACAGACATTCTTTTGAATGCCCTCGCAATATTTTGCCTTCCCTCTGATCCATAGAGGACGGCTGAGCTGTATTATGATATACTTATATGTGTTGTATGAGCTGGTTGTGACACATTAGTTTATAATGCGTGTAACACTAACTACATGTACAGTACTTGTGCAGTGAATTGACATGGTTGTGTTGGCTGAACGTTGTATTGGAGCTACTGTTTCCTTGAACTTCTGTGCTGTCATGGTAACACATCTGTCGTATCCGATAGAGGCAGTGCAGGATTTCTTAGCAGTTAAGCCTAGAGTAGTCACGGTACAGCTACCGTGTCCAGAGCATCATAGATTCATGCAGCCTTAGTCTGATCAATAATAGATCCACAGCTTCAGCCAGCACAGCCAGGCTGAGAAAGGAGGAGCGAGGCCCAAATGCATCATGTGAAGCATCACATCATCTCTCCTTCCTGTATCCAGAGTTTTGTCCTAAACAGGCAGTGTGATGTAACTGGACCAGCACAATAAGCTACTGCGAGGGAACGCAAAGGTGGCCCCGAGAGCACATCCCCACCGTGACCCTTGGGGGGGCTCCGTAGTTTAACAACACTGAATCAAAGTAGATTTAATGTGGCTTCTTTGACGCTAATCAACAGCAAAAGATCTTTGAATGCACACAGTGAAAACCGACCGCTACAAAGTGATCGAACTGAATAAAAAGGGCCCCTTCCTTCCTCTCAGTAACATAAAATACAGAAGCTCAGACTGTTGACGGGAAACTCGTTTGGCTGCTCAGGGTGACGATTCTGGATGAAATGCTTCCACTGTGTCCATTGTTTTATTTATTCTCATTCTTAATAAGTGAAGTACTGGAGAATGAATTCGTCATCCCCTTCAGCACCCTGGACTGAAACGAGCATCTGCACTCCCAATAAAAACTGTTGTTTTTATTGAATAGGGTTCGTAACTTACATGTCGAAGGCACTGCAGCAGGCTACAGGTCAGGTTCCTGTTTCAGTAGAATACTTTTAAATCCTTTTAAAAGTAGCACTTATTGGATTATAGCCTATTATTTATAAAGGTCCTCAAATATAGTGCACTTTTGATACGTTTGAATCAAAGTTAGAGCTAACGTGACGCTTCCTAAACGCCGTGGAGGTCATGATGTCACGTTACAGGCTGTTCTACACATGGATAATGATAGTCATGAAGATGACTGTGGCTGAAGTTTAAGCAGCGTTCCCAGTAGATATCTGCAAGACTCTGGTGTGGTAACGATCTAATATCAGAGACTTTATATTATTCTTTTATATTAAAGATTGTAAATTCATATTATCACAATATTACAGAACCGTACGAGTTATATGGTCACAGCCAGTGACTGTAAACTCTAATATCAGTCTGTAGAAATATTATCTAAAGAGAGAAAAATCCATTATTATTCTTATGTTCTTATGAGGTTGACTCAGTCTTAGGTCGCAGTTCGCCTGGTCGTCCACCAGGTGGCGATGATGACGCGCCGGAAGCCATAAAGACGCAGCGGCGCTGACGCAGGTCCAAGATGACGTACTGGATTCAAATGAACTCTATTTAACGGCAAAGTGCGTCTCTGGTCCATGTTGAGAAAACATGGTTCTGAGAGGAACATCTCGCGTGACAAAGGTCAGATGTTCCTAAAGATGCAGGATTGGGTCGTGTTTGCTTCAGACTGCAGGTAAGCTGTAAAAACGCTGCTGTTACACTCCGCTGCAGCAGGGGGCGGTGTGCGAGCCGCCAATAAACCGGGGAAGGAGGAGGAGGAGGTCCGAGATGGCGGCGCAGGCAGAGCTGTGCTGTCTGGAGAGTTTTCCCTCTCACCTGAGTCCTCTGGATGCTTTGATGTTGACGTCTCACCTGGATTCGGTTTTCCAGTATGACACCGACCCCCCGACCGTCCTCTTCACCCCGCAGGGGCCCGGGAGGCCCGGGAGGCCGGGCATTTTACTGCGCGTTCACCCGACCACCGAGGAGGAGACCGCGGGCTGCGGGGGAGCCGAGTCCGGGAGCCGGGTCCGGCTGTTCGCCAGCCGCCACTTCCTGCGGCACCACGGGCTCCAGCGGCTCGGCAGCGCGGGGACGGTCCGGGCCCTGGAGCCGGTCCCCCTGCACAGGGTGGTGCTGGGAGCCCGCAGCAGGCAGAGCCTCCGCTGGGCCGGAGCCGAGCAGTTCACCGGCGCGCTGCTGGAGCTCTGCCGCCCGGGACGGTGGCTGCTGGCCCGGCGGGGAGACCCGCTGCTGCTGCCGCTGCACCCGCTGCTGGGGCAGGACCTGGGGCAGGTGAGACGACACCTGTAGTAATACGTCATCAACACGTCAGCAGCTGTTTGTTCATATTGAAACTTTGAGTCTCGAGAACTGAGAGGAACATGTCGGAATAATAATATAATAGAAAGTCAGGGATCACCAGAACTCTGCTTCTCTCTTTCTCTGCTTTTATCATCTTAGTTTGCTTAAAGTTCTGTGAATGTACATTACGTCACAGACACGCGAACTTAAAAACATCCGAAAAGTGTGAAAACATTTTTACTGTCATTTCTAATCTCCATCTTTTATTTCTCCCAGACATTTCCACATGATGTCATCAGACGCTGCTGTTAACCAAGCCCACTTTTAAAGATAGATTTGGTTTGAATAAAACTTGATTCATTAATTTAACTGAGAACCAGTTTGGTTCCGTTGGTCGTGGACCGACAGTAGATTGAATCCTCTTGGCTGTGAAAAGGAAGCTGCTGTTCTAAGATTTGAAAACGTTTCAAACAGTTAGTTTGGTCTGAAACCGGCCAAACTCCTGAAATAACAGCTGTTTATGTGTCACGAATGCTGCCAGCCAACAGCTAACAGCCAGCGAAGCTTCTTATGATTCGATTCGACGATCATCGCTGATGCAGCTGATTAATCGATCTGCCGTGCTGTGTTTTATCTCCGTGGAGACCAGCCGGCCTCCCGGTTGACGTGTTGCCTCTTCTTCATGTGTTTTCAGGCGCAGCAGCAGCCGTGGGAGCTGCTGGTGTTGGACTGCAGTCCTGTAACGCAGGGACGGATCACGGCCGACACGTCTCTGGTTCTGACAGACTGCTGGGACTCCGTGGACCCCCCGGGCGGCCCCCCGCCCTGCAGGCCGCTCAGACTGTGCGTGTCAGACTTCGCTCACTTCGCCGACGGCCTCGGCGGCGGGCGATCTCTCCTCGACAGCAGGAAGCTGCTGGGCTCGGGGTTCTCGGGCGTCCTGCAGGCGCTGGAGTGCAGGGTGGACGTCCGGGTGGTGGACGCGCGCCGATGGCTCGGGGTCAGAGGTCAGCAGGGCGCCGCTGTGGACGTGGACAGCTGCGTGTTTGTGAGCAAGCAGCTGCTCCTCCGGCTCGGCCTCTTCAACCAGGAGTGGGTGAAGCTGGCGAGGCCGGGCGGCCCCTGCAGGCCTCCTGCGGGTCAGGCGGAGCTCAGGGGCGGCGTCTGTAGGGAGCGGCTGGTCTCTGTGCTGGTGGTGGACTTAAGGCAGAGTCCAGACCTGAACCAGAACCACGACGAAGTTGGTTTCATATCCGCAACTCTGTGGTTCAACATGACCGATGGAGACGAGATCCCCGCGAACAGCTGCACCCTGAGGATGAAGGTGGTGCCACACGCGCACACACACACACGCACACACACACACACACGCGCACACACACACGCACAGACACACACACACGCGCACACACAGACACACGCACGCACACACACACACGCGCACACACACAGACACACACACACAGGCACACACACACACACGCACACGCACACACAGACACACGCACACAGGCACACACACACACACACGCACACACACACACAGACACACACACACAGGCACACACAGACACACGCGCACACACACAGACGCACACACACACGCACAGACACACGCGCGCACACGCACACACAGGCACACACACACGCACGCGCGCACACACATACACACGCGCACACACGCGCACACACATACACACGCACACACACGCACACAGACACACGCACACACACGCACACAGACACACGCACACACACGCGCACACACATACACACGTGCACACACGCACACAGACACACGCACACACACACGTGCACACACACACACAGACGCACACGCACGCACACACACAGACACACATGCACACGCACACACACGCACACACGTACACACACGCACTCGCGCACACACAGACACATGCACACGCACACACACACGCACGCACACACACGCACGCACACACACAGACACGCACACACACGCACACACGTACACACACGCACTCGCACACACACAGACACAGACACACGCGCACACACACACACGCACACAGACACACACACACACAGGCACACACACACACGCGCACACACACAGACACGCACACACACACACACGCACACAGACACACACACACAGGCACACACAGACACACGCACACACACGCGCACGCACACACAGGCACACACACACGCGCACACACGCACACGCACACACACATACACACACGCACAGACGCACACACACACGCACGCACGCACACACAGACACAGACGCACATGCACACGCACACACACGCACACACGTACACACTCGCACACACACAGACACATGCACACACACACGCACACACACGCACGCACACACACAGACACACATGCACACGCACACACACGCACACACGTACACACACGCACTCGCACACACACAGACACA
>CM022472.1:475164-487240 GCA_011952105.1 Coreoperca whiteheadi
TGAAATAATAAATAAACTGAAGCTCTACAGTAGGCCAGATTTTCAAAATAAAGGCCTCAGGAGGTAACCGCAGGTTTCTGGACTGCTGAAGACTTTAAAATTAAAAACGAGTTTCTTTCTTTTTTCCTTCTTTCCCTGTAGTTTTGCAGCTTTCCAGCAGTCGCACACGTTTTCTTCAGGAAATGCATTTTCTATATTATATGATTTCCACTTCACATTATTAGCTATAATTACTCCCAAGGAGTCGTAGTGTTCTTCTCCAGAAGCACATTATCTATATAATCATGTATACATTTTGTTTTTGCAGTTAGGCCCAAATTAAACATTAAGTGAAAGTTTTTTTTATCTTAAGCCATTTAGATATGATTTAGTTCGTTATGCAAGTATTAACTTGTATCGTCTGCAAATAAAATCTTAGGCGCTCACAGTTTTCCTTCGGTGGTTCATAGTCTGGATAAACAGTGATCGTGTTTTAGCGTCTCCGTGTCCTCAGATCTGATCCTTTTTGCCTGTGGCTCCTCACAGTGAGTGAGTTTACTGAACAGGCCGGTGCTGTGCTCAGTGTTCTGCAGAGCGCGCTCAGCAGCTCCCTGTGTCGTCTTCTTTGATGAGCTGGACTCTCTGGCTCCCAGCAGAGGGCGCAGCGGAGACTCTGGAGGGGTGATGGACAGGTGAGTGTTCACCTGCACTGATCCCAGGCCAGGCACTGTCCGGACGATCTGCTGCTGTTACTTTTCACATCATTTAGTGGTTTAAACTGTGTATTTTATATTCTCGGTCACGTTATTCTGCTGCCTGGTTGTTTTGTTAAATGTTTTATTATTTGTCTTTTATTGTGAAACCCTCTGTGACGTCTGTTACTGTGTTCCGCGGCGGCGGTGCCAATAAAGTTTGGTTGAATCTCTCTGCACAGAGTCGTGTCCCAGCTGCTGGCCGAGCTCGACGCTCTGCACTCGTCTGTCGGGGTTTTTGTGATCGGAGCCACAAACCGCCCAGACCTGCTGGACCAATCGCTGCTGAGGCCCGGCAGGTCAGAGGTCGCACACACCTGTATCACTGCGATGGCGTGGACACAGTACCCTCTGTATTATGTTACGGTTTTAAATCTGTCTACAGTCGTTCATGTGCAGCTGAAGTTGGTATTTAGACTTTTTGACTCTTTCTGCTCGTTTGCATGTAAATCAGACTGACACAGGAATCCCAACACGTATCATCGCTCATTTTTAATCACATTTAACCATCAAAGTCTGGCAGATCTTTGATGGTAAACTCGTCCGTCAGGTCGAACTCTGGGAGTTTTTAGTGTTAAAATAAAAGTCTGGGTCTCCCGTGTCGTCTTCAGGTTTGATAAGCTGGTCTATGTTGGAGTCAACGAGGACCGAGCCTCTCAGCTGCAGGTTCTGCGGGCCATCCTCAGAAAGTAAGACCAGCACGCTGACACTGATCACACCCATGAACAGCAGCTGGGGTTTGCTTTTGGTCGCGTACAGACAAGTTCTCTGTAGTGAAACCACTGATTTTAAAGTCCTCGTCATGTGTTGCATCAGATTAAAACTGCAGTTGAGTTTTTTGTTGAAGTGTCTCCTGCATGTGGAAGTTATTCAGTCATCAAGACGTTATGTGTGCAGGTCAGAATTCGCACATATTAGAATTAAAAAAACTTAACTTAAATCCAAATAATCTTTTGTAAAGTGCTCAGAATCTTCCTCCATGCACAAAGACTGTTTGGCTCTGATGTCTGTACGCTGGGTAAAAACGTAGAAAGGTGAATCTCGCGACCAAAGATGGTAAATAGAAGCTAATAGTTCTGCGTGTGCGGTCAACCTGAGCTTCCGTAAATCTTGACTCAGGTTCCAGCTGGACTCTGCCGTGGACCTGCAGGAGGTGGTGGGCCGATGCCCCGCTCACATGACCGGCGCCGACCTGTACGCTCTCTGCTCGGACGCCATGACGGCCGCCGTCAAGAGGAAGATCTCTCTCATCGACGACGGTGAGGAAACAGTCGATGACTTCCTGGTTAAGGGCTAATAACGCTTCTATTAGACATTCAGCTAAATAGTGAAGTCGTTAACAAACACAGCAAACGTTTATAATATAAATCTGTAGTTTGTTTTTAGAAGTCGAGCTCTCGGTTTCTCCACAGACTTGACCCTTTGTTGTCCACCGTGTAACCTTTCAGCTTTATTAGTCATCCCCTCCTTGATGTAACATCTGGTTCAGTCATGTTGGTACTGTAAGTTGGGCTGAGCGAGTTAAGAGACGAAATAAGAAACTAGATATTAAATCCTCTCGTTTCGTGTTACTCTCTCGGCTTTTATTGGACCAAAGCAACTCCGCTCGTTCACACAAGTGTCTTTTTACTGCAGAGCAAAACAACATTTTCCAAATTCTATAAAAAAAATCCACTTAATGCTTATTAACTAGAGTAAATCCTGATGTTAGAGACCTTTTTAATAACGTAATGTTGATAACTTTGGGCTTTTTATTGGAGCAAAAAGTCTCTAAAATGACAACAAACTGGGCGTAATGTCAGTTCTGTAGCTCTACATTCACAACGTGTTGTGAGGTTTGAGTCCGTGTTTCACTGGTGGTGACCGAGCGACCTTCATCTCTATCAGCGATAATACCTGTGAACGCGGTGACGTCACTAATGAGAAACCGTGACGGGTCCGAAACTCGAGCCAGGTTCTAACAAACAGGTCCGTCTCCATTCACACTTTGACTCTCTCTCCGTCTCAGGTCTGGACTCGGAGGACTCCCCTGTCCTCGTCTCCGTTGAGGATTTCTCCGCAGCGTTAGAAAACTTCAAGCCGTCTGTCTCAGCCCAGGAGCTGCTGCGATACAAAAGCATTCAACAGAAACTCGCCGCAAAGTAGAAACTGACAGGTGATGATGATGATGATGATGATGGTGCTCACGCCTCAGCAGCTAATTTAAAATGTTCCAACCACCTCTGAGAAATCAGCACTGTAAAATACTGTAAACAAGAAGTTAATTTATAAAATTGTGACATTTTACTAATAAATACACAAGTTAAGACCGACGTGGGGTTTCAGTTCTTTCACCGCATCGTCTGCTAACGGGTCAGATCGGCCAATCGGGTGGCGAGCTTCGTCACGCAGCAGAAGCTTGTTGAAGCGTAAAGATTTCTGTGGCTTTTCACAAAAATCTCATTGCTCATTAACAATTACGAGATTACTATTGACATAGCAGCTGCTGTACTACAGTACCACTGAGTATTACGACTATAATCATAACCTTGTAAAGGGGTCGGACCACATGGTCACACAGACTTTTTAAAATTAGTTTTCAGGTGTGAAGAAAGACTGAACATCTTTAAAATGTTGTTAGGTTTAAAGAAAAAGTCATGAAACTTTAAATAATAATGCAGATTTTTTATCAAAACAAACTGTAGTATTTCTTTAAACTTCATTATAAAGGATTCCACTAACTGCAACTGGTCAGACCATAAAGAAGCACTGCGAGAGTCAATGAAAATACATTTTCATCAGCAAAACATCTGTAAAAGCCGCTTCTACGTTTCACCGCAGTGATTCAAAATTAATAAAACTAATATAAAAGTTATGAAATTTCAGTAGACAATGTCACAGTCTGTCAACCTTTCCTGAAAATGTTTAGCAAAGCATGTTTCAAGACACGTCAGCTTAAGTTTGCCAAAGTAATATGTTGAGTTGTTGCGTCACAAAGTCATGACATGCTAGGCTACATACAGCTAGCCACTTTTATTTTTCAATTTCAAAACAATCAGAATCACCTCAACAAATAAATCCGTGCGGAGGCGAGGAACCCCAAAGGCAGAAATAATCAGTGGTAGAATCAGACCTAACGAAACTTTCCCCCTCGATGGAAAGGGAGACGCCAAGAACCAAAGCGTTTTGTTTGAGTTGTGAAATGATGTCACGCTGTTGGAACAGACAGTCGCCGCTTATTGACTGAGAGCAGCATTGCATAACAACAAAAACACCCAGAGGGTTTGTAGTCGTACTGTTTTTTTTTTCCTGGTTTAGTTCCCATCAGAATCTAAACTTCCAGCTAACATGTTAGCGTGTTAGCGGGCCGACTTTCACGTTCTGCTGTAAAAACCTTCTAAAAATGGCAAGAAGTGATCATTTATTAACACGATCAGCGTCCAGTAGCGCACTTTAGCCCGTTAGCTTCTACTGTAAAGCTAAGATGTACAGAAACTGGTAGCATAGTTACCACACGTTATACTATTTTATCATTGATTCATCATCGCGAACGAACTCATATCCTAGACTAGCTAGCAGTGCTGAGCGAATTATATCACCGAACTACCTGTGACGTTTAGAAGCATTTTGACACCACAGAGGGATTAAAGGTTTGTCGACTGTGTAAAATGCAGATATCTTACAGTAACGTTAGATGAGGAAGTGACAGCCCTGCTTAGCTTAGCATCAGCTAACCCATGCAGGTTTTCTAAATAAGTTCCCTTTTATTTAAACAATCTGAAAGTTTGGTTTTGATTCTTCTGTAGCAGAACTGACTTTTAAACAAAGCGTTAGTGTGTCTGCTAACGATATCGAAGACTAACGATATCTAGAACCTTCTGAAATGTGTTGTTCAAATGTGATTTGTTCATTTTGTGTTAATCAATACAAAATATTCGGTGACACTTTATATTAAGGCAGTAGTTTATTTTCTCATATCACTTTTTACAGCCAGTCGATATGGTCAACAAAGACTCGGTTTCCTTGATGGATGTCACTGTGAAGATTTTAAAAATTCATCAGATTTCTTTAAATCCTTTTTAATTTGGTCCTTTTTTTAGAACGTTGAATGACAATAAAAACTCGTAAAAAGTAGAGAACTTAATATAAAGTGTTACCATGTGTTTGCTTTGAAGTGAATCCATCACAGCACAGTGACTGCCACCCATCTACCATGACAGGATGTGGACTAATATCACTTAAAGAACACCAACACCTCAAGTGTGGGAATCTGGAGAAATTCAGAATAGTTGGTAAGAAACGCAGCACGGCACTGACGACGTCACCGGTCAGATTTCAGCTGGCGTTACTTTAAGGTGGGGTTTTAAATAAGATTGCAGATCTATCCGTGGTGTTGGAAGCTACTTTAGCTAAAATAACAAAATGGGATTGAAGGCTCCACTTGGTCAAAAAAAAGTGTTTCCATTTTATTTAATCATTTATTTCCTTTACATAATGCTTCAAAGTAAATCAAGCTAGTTTATAAGCACACCATTACGTTCCTGTTCTTCAGAGTACAGATGTATCTGATGTGTTTCCGACTGGGACCTTCTTCTTCTTCAGTTACTAGTACGAGGAGGTTTTCGGCTGGATGCCGTTTAAATTTGCGTACATTTCTCAGACACAGGAAGCGGAAACAGGCGGAAAAACATGCGTCACCAACATGCGTTTCCTGAAGCTTGTAAGAGAAATATTATCAGTTGGCGCAGCGAGATCCAACCATTCATCATAACACGTGAGGCTAATTTCTCCGGACGCGCCGCCATTTGAGCCAGTGGCGTGGCTACGGTTACTTACGGACAAACGGTAATGTAGTGTTTTGTTCCTAAACTTATTCTACCCACTTTATGAAAGCTTTAATTCAAATTGGGGGAAAAAAAACATTATAAAACCTAGAAGATCCAGTCTGCAAATGTTGCTCATTTAGTCAGTTTAGGACTTCGAGTCGGGCAACGACAGCACCGATAATTAAGCGCATTTCTATCCGTTTCTGTTGCAGACATGCACGAGTAGCAACCATGGCTTCTAGTTGCTGTGTCTGAATGTTGACATTACACACGGTCACATTTCTCGTGTCGTGTAAAGCTTCGTACCGTGCGGGAGCGAGCTACTTGTTAAGTTTCGATTTGACAGAAGAACGCGAGGCAGGAGTCGGCGTCCCGTCAGAGTTTAATCAGCAGCTGGTTCGGACTCTTCTGAGACTCAAACACAGGGACAGCTGGGTTTTCTTCTACCAACAGTTTGTCTTTGATGGGGAATGATGTACAAGTCGTTACAGTCTAATGAGCCAAAACAGATGTGTAGCTGAAGAAAGGGGGGTGAAGCTGGTAGTCCAGGTCTTGGTGTGATCCGGATTAGTCTGGAGGTCTCAGTCTCTGTGGTTCGTCCTCCGGCTTCACTCTGTTTTGTGGTTCCTGGATTTTAGTTCGTTGCTGGGCTAAAGATCCGACACACGGGTCTTCCTTTTCTTCGTCTTCCATACCTAACGAGCAGACCCTCTCTGTTAAGGACTCAGGTGAAGTGGGGCATCCGGCTGCAGGTTCTGGAAGAGAGGGAACGTTGGGTTTTTGAGGCACCGCATCAAAGTCCGTTCTTTCACACAGACGGTTTTCTTTGTTCAGAACAGAGAAAACCCAAATCAGACCGACAAAAAGGTAATATGGAAAAGGGCATGATTATAGAACTGGACAGGTTTCTAATCAGCAACCACAAGCTGAGCACAGAACCACTTTAAAACCACTTGGAACAGTAATGCTTTGTAAAAGCGGATCCTGGACTCGTCTGGCTGGTTGAATGCTGTGTGTTGGCTTCAGGCAACTCAAACGCTTTCCAGTTTCTAGCTTCATTTCCATCCATTACCGTTATGCGATTATTAGGAGTCGGGTCGTCGAGGGTAAACAGCTGGTGGAGCTAATTCTCCGGTCGCTGCCATTAAACCACCGCAGAAGAAGAAGAGGACGCAACGAGACAATGTCATTAAAAGAGCTCCAGTCGACGCTCAGATGATGGAAACATGACACTTCATGTGTTGATGTGAGGAAGGTTACAGCCTCTTCATCGCTGCACACTGACCTGATGCACTCAGTCCATCACACTTTGCATTTTTTCATTTAATTGAACTTTTTTGCTATATTTCTTTTAATTTTCAGCGTTTCCACTCAGTTTCTTTTTAAAAACAGGTGGACGGACACCCATCTACAGCGTCTCTTGCTTCGCATCAGCGTACTTTGAAATTATTTAACCACCATCTTTCCCAAACCATGAGAGCTTTGAGTTGCCTCTACAGAACCATAACAACACTGATCCTGCTTTAGTTGCCTTTGTTGGAACTACTCCGATTATAAGACAGTCAGGTTGTTGGAAGTGCGTCGACTCGCAAAACGAAACCTTCTCACATTCATTTTGCCCAGTTTTGGAATCAATGTGATGAAAATCAGACCTGAGCACAACGACACCAACGATTTGGATAAAACCTCACAGATGTTTAAGACTCAGTGTCGTCCTGGTAACATTTTTAACTACATCACCCTGGACTGCTAAAGTTGTGTGTTATCGTTGATGGTGGGGTTCAGCATTCCTCCGTGCAACATAAGCCATATTTACCGCTTACGTGGCCTTTGCTACTTTTGTTCGCTTCATCCTTTTCCTCCTCATGAGGGTCACCTGAGGCCTCTTCAACCCTGCGATCAGCAGCAGCAACCTGGGCCGCGACTTGGTGAGCCAGCTTCTCAGTAGCGTCCCCTTGGGAAACCTGCAGGAACAGCAGTCAGTTAAAGCTACTGTCTGGTTATTACTACGTGCTCTTAGTTTATAAAACCACAGAGATAACGAAGCCTTCCGAGAGCTCACAGTCCAGTAAAACGTTTCAGGCGATTTATTTCCAATAAAGCATAGAAGTAAATGCTAATCCGAGTTGACTCATAACTAAGTTGTTTTTCTAAAGCCACGATAACGGCAGCTCTAAGGGTTGTAATATTGGTCCGTCCTCCACTTGACTAAAACATCTCAACAACTCTTGGACGGACTGTGATGAAACATGGTTCATGTTCCCCTCAGGATGAACTGTAATAACTGATCCTCTGACTTTCCATCCAGCGCCACCATCAGGTCAAGATGTTAACGTGTCCAACGCTTTGGTTTGTGACCAAACACCTCCAGAACTAATGACATCAGCCTCAGCTGTGCTTTGTGGTTACTGCTAATTACCTAATGTTAGCATGCTAACACGCTAAACTAAGATGGTGAGCGTGGTTAGATTCATATTAAAGTCCTGACACTTTGTACACACATGCAGCCTGACGAGGAACTAAACTCTTTCAGTTGTAAATCGCACAGGAAACAGCTGATGTCAAGTTATTCAGCCTGAAGGCTGTTAATGTACTTTAAAGTAGGTTAGTGTTCATCTCATGCCTCTTAACAAACTCAGTCATCGCTTCCAGACAGCCTGTAGGTCAGAATACCGACCCGGTAAACGGTGAAGAAAGCTAAACGCCTGCTAACTGTTAGAACCTGGAAACGCTCAGCTGATGGAGAACGCAGACAATCAGCTGAACATACAAATACACCGTCACATTCATTGGCCTCTCTCAAGCAAGTTTCAAGTCTGCAAATAGATTTTTACAACAAACCGAAAAGACTGCAAACCAGCAGCTGACCGGACAACAGGAGAAGCATTTGGCTGTGATGCAAAGTTCCCAGCACATGAAGTGTAACAGATGCTCCTGTTGACTCATCCTGACCCGAACCAGAAACACTAGCTGTAACGGGTAAATCTGGTCACATATCCCGACTTGCAGACAGACAGTTTGCTCGGCAGTTTCTGCTCCGACAGGGTGGATACAAACTTTGGCGAAAGGAAGGCAACCTGTCCACCTGTCCGTTGTAAACACCTATCCGGACAAGTCCAAAACCAAACAACTGAACTTACTAACATGTAAGTAAGTAATTTGCATTTTCTCACATTGGAGAACCATCAAATTTTGTCTTTTAGTCAATAAAACGATGAATCATCATGTCCCAAAGCGACATCCTGACTACATACTTCGTTTATGGCCTTTTTGCCTGAAATGACTTAAACAATTAATCAGTTATCACAATAGCTGCAAGTTAATGTTCTTTCGACTGACTGTTGGGGCTCTCAACATATTTTACACCAGATAATCAGTGCAACAACAGAAAATGCTGATTCTTCTTCTGATCGCACAAACTAAAAGACAGATGGGACCTTTCGTCGACGTCATCTTTTAGATCTGAATCCGGCCACAGAACCAGCCGGTCAATCACATCCGCGCCTCGCGCTCCCGCAGCATCAGCTTCCCCTCGCCAGATAAAGCCTGGATTAGAAAGCAGTACAGTACCTCAACAGGTAACACTCCTCACCGAAGCACCATAGCAAACGCTTCTAGCCTCCTTCGTACGCAGCTTCACATTGCTGACGGGCAGCCTTGTAGCAGCAGCGCTGTGCGACGCCACAGCAGCCGCAGCCTTTGTGTCTTTATAGGAGCTGTGACCTGCTGAGCGCGATGGAAAACAGAAAAAGCTTTGTGCTGTTCGAGCACACTGAGCCCAGCCAGAGAGAAATCTAGCAACGCGTCGACGTGGAAGGGCCTTGCTGACGCCATTGTTGTCGCCTGCAGGGCTCGATGTTAAATGTACCGAGGGTAACATTGTTTGTGTAGCTTACCCTGCTCCCCCCTCACCCCCCCTCACTCCCCCCCTTTTAGCCCTCATCCTCTTCGTCATCCTCGTGTGATTAGCGCCGCTTCTCCTCGAGTGCGCCTGGAGCTTTCAGATGCTCCTCCACGTGAGGATCAGCCGCCATCCTTAAGTCGTCTTCGAGCTCCGTTCACGTTCAGGATCCAAGAGTTCCTTTGGTCTCTGGCTGACCTCCACGTCACCTTTCACACTTTAGTCTTCGTCTTTGGTCTCATCCTGTCCCGCCTGGTTTAGTCTTCTCTTCTTCTGTCTCATTTTCTTTTGTTCTGTATTTTCTTGTCGTCATCCCCCACCCCGTGTCCTGGTCCTTACTTTTACTTGATTTCCTTTTCTTCTTCTCTCTTCACGAATCCAATAAAAGCAGTTTCAGTACCTTACCTTCCTGCTGCTCTTTGTTATAAATCACACCATCGTGCTTTAGCTGATGTTTTCTTCCCCCTGTTGTTTGTCTTGTCATGTTCTCTAATGTCACCCCCCTTACCCACGCCTACTCCCTCCTCCTCAGCAGACATGTTTGTTGTTTTCTGTTACTGACCGGTCGCCGGCGTCCTTCGAGTCAGAGGAGCCAGGTAACATTGTCCTCGTCCGTCCGGCCTGCAGCAGCGAGCGACAGGAGCTCGCTCCCAGTATCTGAGTCACCCAACAAACGAGCTGGCAGGCCATCATCAGCAACGTCACAAACTCCCTTTGGTCAGTTTCAGCATGAAAAGAACCATTCATCCCAACACTTAGTAATCCAAGTGAGAAGTTTTATTTCCACAAACACATCAGAGAGTAGAGGTACCACTAAGTTGTTCTTCAGCGCAGCAACTTTTTAAAAGCAGACTTACAACCGGACAGAGCTGACAAACCAAAACCACTTCAGCAAGTTCTCCCTGTGAGGCCGTGAAACAAATCCAGTTTCAAAGGGAACACGGAGTCCCGGTCGATCCACATCTCCGTCCCCTCCACCCTCCACCTCACCACACAACTTAGCAGTACTCCACCTCCACTCCCCACCCCTGCACAAGGAACAGAAAGCAGTCCTTACCAGTTGACCCCACACATTTGTTAGGTTATGCCCCCGGCGTCCCTGCAGAGGCACATATATGATCCCCGCTGCAGGTTTGTCCTCTCACACCAGAAGGTTCAGCCAGGACGCAAAAACAAACCTGCTAAATAATAGGAGGCCATGAGCCGACCGGGGGGGGCTTTAAAAAAGGAGGGTCCACTCAGCACTTCTGACTGATCCCAGGACTCACAGCCAATCAGGGAGCAGACCGCACCTGTTGCCATGACGCCCGGCATGAAGGAAGAGGTTACCTGAACTGTCACAAAATACTCACATTTCCTCTGAAAGCGTTAAAAACACTGAGAAAGTTCACTTTGAGTTTCCATTCAATTCCAGTGGTGGAGAGTAACTAAGAATATTTACTCTACTACGATAAGACTTTGACTCTGCCACATCTCAGAGGGAAATATTCTACATTTTACTACATTTATTTGATAATTAGTTACTTTTCAGATTCAGATTAATAACAAAATATAAGCAACAAATTAATTATGTATTATTACAGATTCTTTATACAGTAATTATAATCCTGGAATATAATATATTATTCTGCAAGAGTACTTTTACTTTTGGTACTCAGAGTATAGTTTGATGCTAATACTTTGAATGCAGTTTTAGTACTTTTACCGAAGTAAAAGATCTGAATACCTCTTCTCAGGACTAATCAGGAGAGAAATGAATGATATTCAGAACATGAGCGTAATGAGATTAAACCAGAAGATTACAGTTGTTCTAATAAGCCCTGTGAATTAGTTTCATGTGGAAAGGTCTGCTTGTGAGTTCCTGGAAAGTCTCCAGATCTTTTAAAGACGTCAGTGACTGCAGAGCGGTTTCTGTAGTGTTGTGACGCTTCATCACCAAACACAGCCTGTTCTTGTTTGAGAGATTGGACTTGAGGAGGAGGCGTCGGAGGAGATCCAGAGCTCCAGAGTTAGAGGGAGACCTACTGGCTCTGACTGTGTTACCTCCACTTTAAAGGTGCAACATGGAAATATGTTTTTGGTGATTTGGGGCTGAAATTACGTCTTGGTGGTTAAAAGATAATTCAGGTTTCTAAGAATATAATCACATGGAGGGACTATGTCTCTCGGCTGTCCTTGGAATGCCTCGATATTCCCCCGGAAGAGCTGGAGGAAGTGTCTGGGGAGAGGGAAGTCTGGGTGACTCTGCTCAGACCTCTGCCCCCGCAACCCGGCCCCAAATAAGAGGAAGAAGATGGATTGATGGAAAAACATAATACAGTCCCTCCAGCGTGTCCTAGGTCTTCCCCGGGGGCTCCTCCCGGTTGGACATGCCCGGAACACCTCCCCAGGGAGGCGTCCAGGAGGCGTCCGGGACAGATGCCCGAGCCCCCTCAGCTGACTCCTCTCGATGTGGAGGAGCAGCGGCTCTACTCTGAGCTCCTCCCGAGTGGCCGAGCTCCTCACCCTGTCTCTGAGGGAGCGCCCAGCCACCCTGCGGAGGAAACTCATTCCGGCCGCCTGTATCCGGGATCTTGTCCTTTGGGTCACGACCCAAAGCTCATGACCATAGGTGAGAGTAGGAACGTAGATCGACTGGT
>CM022472.1:487371-510703 GCA_011952105.1 Coreoperca whiteheadi
CTAGACTCCCGCCGGCCCCCGACTGCGGAAAACATGATAACCAATTAAATCATAATATATTATTTCCTATTTGCTAAAGCGTTCATATTAGTAAGATATAAATAAACTAAATAAACTTAGTTGCAGGTTTGTGTGTTTCCTGTAAAAAGTGAGCTGCTTTAGTTCAGTAGAGTCTTGTCAGTCTGCTCAGCAGAACAATAAATTATTATAAATCATAATAAGAAATTATGATTTCATTGACTCCAGTAATGCAGTGTTGGCTCCCTCTAGTGTCTCTACAGAGAAGCTAAACAACATGTTCTTCATGATGCTGTGATGAAACCTCAGGTCTAACGGTGTGTTTCTCAGCTGAATCTCTGTCAGACCTGCTGCTCAGAATCAACTCAAAGTGTTTCAGTAACAAAGAGAAACAGACGTTGATGGAAGAAAGTTCAGCAGAAGCTTCAACAGACACAAAGAGTGAAGACACTATGAGCAAACTCTGAAGCAGATTTTATTAATGATTCACAGAAAACTGCATCAACCAGAAGGAGTTCATGTGGAATAACAGAAGATACTCCAGTCACTAAAATATGGCTTGTTACAAACTAAAGGACAACATAAATGGATCCACATGTTTCTACATGGCCTGTGTCCTCTGAAACATCTCAACTAGTCCTTCCAAGCATGACGACACGTGAAGAAACCAACGTAGAAATCTCATCCAAGTCCATCAGAGTTCATGACTCTTCACAAACACTGAAGAGTGAAAGTTGGATTCACCTCCAACACAGCAGGGTGTTTGTGTCTGAGTTCAGTCCTGTAACATCCTTTGTACAAACTGCTTAATATGTATATATATATTATATATGTCAGGGACACGTGGCAGCATCAGTGTCATAATAAATCACAGCCTTGTGTTGACTGAAGAGCACGTTTGGAAAACCTTCAAAACCTGAAAGCAAATACCAGACGACACCATATTCAGATTGTCAGTAGATGTTTATTGGTTGCAAGCGAGAGCATCATCAGCATCACACAGACATGACTGAGGGGAGGCAGTCTCCCCTCACTTCTCTTAGTACTTTGAGACGACACACATTAACTTATAATTACTGTATAAATAATCACACAGCAGGATGCACATGATTTCACTCAGAGTTATTCCAGCTCTCTTTACTCGGGCAGGACATGTTCTTTAAGACACATTGTTCTTCCCTTATCCTTTGAGCGACACATCTGAAGCATCCACCTCCTTAAACTCCTCCTCACATACGTCCTGCTGTTGTGCAGATATATTCTCAACACTCTCAGAGCACACGGACACAGGAAGAGGCTTCAAGCCCTCCAGGATAAACTCCTTTATAATGAGTTCACTTGAAATTAGTTTCCCAACAACTTACACATTGTAACATCATGGTGGATATATCAGACACATCTGTTCATATCAGCAAAAGCAGGACCGCAGAGGGCGCTGTTTCAGGAAGCGCACGTTTACATTTCCATCTTCATTTTCTCATGTAGTTATTAGATCAACTTCACTCTGAATAGAACTATAATGAAAAACATTTTGTGAGGTTTGAACATTTGTATCAACTGTGTAGACCTTGTTTTCTCCACAGCTGCTCTCAGTGACATCATTCACCTACTTCTCTTCTTTCCCAGCTGCTGTTAGTTTGTACCTCAGAGCCGCTTTGGTTCCTGCATCCTGTCGACTTTTGATCTCTTCCAGTTTCTGGACCTTCTCTGCATCTCCTTTCTCCTTCATCTTCTCAATCAGGAAGTCCAAGTGGACATGAGTGGACAGTGAATTAGTATTCAGGGCGATCTGCTCCAGTCTGACAACACGCTTAAAGGACTTTTCCAACATCTGATATTTTTCTTTCTGGAGTTCTTCCATTTTCTCTTCGAGCGTTTTCAAAAGACTTGTTGTCTCCTCACAGGCTGTTTTACCCTTTTCATACTTCTGCTTCATGTCTTTTTTGGTCATCTTAACTTTCCTAGTCTTGGTCACATAGATCCACTTTTCTTTCACGTGTTTTGATACAGGACACTTCCTGGTACATACAGTGCAGCGACCACCTTTCATGACCTCACAGTCTCTTGGATACCAGGCAATTGTGCATCCAGGATGGTGGCAGTTCTCCTCACAGATGTTACAGCAGACAGCTCCTTGATAAAACAACAACCCCCACATCCCACCTTTGATAGCTTCTTTATCTTTGTAAACCTCATCAACTTCTACAGTGTACTTCTCATTGCTCTTCATCTCCTGTTCATGTGTCTTCAGAAGCTCGTGAGTTTGTCGGATTTCTTTCTGTTGTTTTTCAATCAAGTCAATTCTGTCCTGCAGGTTTTGGATGCAGGCTGTCAGTCTGATTCGAGCCTTCAACACTTCAGCAGTTGTCATCAGGTTCTGAGGTGGAGTGTTTTCCAGAAAGTCTGTGAACTGACTCATTTGGTCTGTTGTTAAGTCCCATGCACTTTTTAAAGCAACCTTATTTCTCTCTGTTTTCTGTTTGCTCTGGTGGTTATTGAACATAAAGTGAAGAGGCTGACTTTCCTCATCTTTGACACATTTAATTTTTGCCTCTTTTAGCGCTTGAAGGGCATTTTCAGATGTCAGACCATCTGAGTGTGTGATGAGGGCAACGATGTTCTTCTCCATGTTTTTTCCAAACAGAGACACCACTGAATCAAAAATGTACCTCAGTCGGTCACTCAGACGATTCACACTTGCCTTCAGCACCAGACCCACTGCATTCATCTCATGAACTCCATCATCTGAGCAGAACAACTCCAATAATCTTTTACTGACAATGTTATCATGTTCGATCCCTCTGGTGTCTCCATATCCAGGAGTATCGATGATGGTCAGAGAGTAGGGCAGAGTTTTACCTTCAAAACCAAAGATCTGGTACACAATCACATCTGATGTCTGACTTTCACACTGACTTCCCTCCTCCTCTACGATCTGAAACCAGACCTCGTCCTCCCACTTCACTCCCATGGCATAGTTGACCAGAGCGTTGATCAGAGCAGTTTTCCCTGCTCCTGTTTCACCCACAAGCAAGATGGTTTTGTTTGGCTTGTTCACATGTTTTTCACCCACAGTCATTCTTCTTAGAGCTCCAATGGTTTCTTTCTTTGGTGTCAGCTGGTAGCGAGCAGGAGATCCTGATTGGATCAGAACACTTCCAGAAATGATGTCGGTATATTTAGATGAGGTGTTAGCATTCCTGGAGAAGAAGTAGATATTTTACACATTTAATTTTATGAATATATTTTAACATCTCAACATGTTATTTTCTATTCATTGTTAAAAGCTACATCAACTTAAATACATTACAACAAAATTACATTTTCTTATTACTGAATTGAACTGTTTTGGTCCAAATGTTGCAGCTTCATATTAAAAGTGGTGTTGTTATGCCACATTTTTGAATTTCAAAAGGGATTACAACCACACTGAAGGCACACACAGGTAATTCAAAGACATTTACATAATGCATTAAAAACAACAAACAGGAAATACAGCTTACAACATTATAAACTATTTGAAACGGATTTAAAACGCAATTTTAAAGGCAGCACTTACATTTAAGCATTCATTAACAATATATAAACATGTAATAAAAGGTGACAACATCGAAACATCAGGCCCAGGCCAGTCAGCGGGTTCCAACTAAGGACCTTCTTGCTTTAAATAAGACTGTAAAACTATAACTAAATCGTAACTAAACTAAAAACCTAAACTGAACCTAAACTTTCTAAATAACAAAAGTATATTTGAGGATTTGCAGTCAGGTTTTAGAGTGCATCATAGCACAGAAACAGCACTGGTCAAAATTACAAATGACCTTTTAATTGCATCAGATAATGGACTTGCTACCTTTACCATCACATACTATTACAGAGACTGGAACATTTAATTGGCATTAAAGGAAGCTAGTTTAAATACTATCTATCAGACCGATCTCTGTTTGTACACGTTAACGCTGAATCATCTGAGTACACCAAAGTTAGTCACGGAGTTCTGCAAAGTTCTGTGCTTGGACCACTTCTATTTATGTTATATATCCTTCTTTTGGGCAATATTATTAGGAAACACTCCATAAAGTTTAATTGTTATGGGGATGATACACAATTATATCTATTGATCAAACCAGATAAAACTAATCAGTTAGCTAAACTTAAAACATGCCTTAAGGATGACTTGGGGGACTTCAACGGTCATGTGGGCAGCGACAGTGACACCTGGAGGGGCGTGATTGGGAGGAACAGCTGACTTCAACTGGGAAAATCCTCTCTTCCTGAGGTTTCTATCATTTGTTTTTCCCTGTTAAAAGGGTTTGTTTTGGGTAGTTTTTCCTTAGTCGAATCGAGGAGGAAGAAGAGAGTTTTCTGTTCTCAGGCTGCATCGCTGATGGATTTTAAAACTTAGCTTTAACTAACAATCATCGTGGGCTCGAGGGACACTCGTCTTGCTTCTCACAGTGAATCCACTGATACATTTGTTAACATAAATGAAACATTGTGCTCTCAATTGTGAAAGTGAATCTTTATTTTGTATTGTGATATAAGCAAACTTTATAGGTTATAGGTACTGTGTGATGGGCAAATAATAACAGCCAATTAAATACTCTGAGATTCCTCTGTGGGAGTTCCAGTCACAGCAGAACTGATGCCCCATTTTATTCCTCCGTAATTACTTTCGGTCTAGCACTGGGTATGCATGCCAGAATCGCTGCAATCTACTAACATCAGTTTCATCATTTAACGTTAATTTAATGTTATTAGAGAGTGAATTCTGCTGCTGTTTTATGATATCCAACATGCACAAGCACCGAATGACAAGACATTAAGTTGATACTCTCGTTTAATTCTTATTTCTTTTCATACTGTATGCTAATAGTTTAGCTGGATTTTAAAGTATTCTGTCATGCAGTTGGCATGGATGAAAAGTAACACTATAAAGAGACTGTTGGTCAGATTATTACTTAGAAAATTCTCCTCAACAACTTAAAATGGGCTCTTCCATGATTCATTTTGTTTGTGTATAAGGGATGAAAATTAAAATTATTTAATCATTTCACTGATGTCAGAAGGCTGTAATGTTATAGATTCACATCTGCCGCAGTCTGTCTGTTAATCTGCCGTCAGTCAGTTCAGACTGTCGTGTTGAAAGTGAAACAGAAATGTTTCAGTCTAACAGTCAGACTGTTGTCTCGGCTTTTACATTCATTTTCAACACAAACAGAATTGTATTTAACCTTTTACATCACAGTTCTGCTGTATTTCTTAATATTGTTACTCACTCTGATGCCATGGTGACGCCTGGTAGAGAGGCAGGTGTTAGTGTCTGGATGAAAAAGCAAACAAAACGATAACTTTAACTACGTTTTCATTCTGTAATGAAGAAAAGTTACACAATCAAATTCTAGAAATCTAAATCAAATCCACATCAGACTGGTGCACAGATGTTGCAGGATTATTCTGCATTTACTAAAGAACACAGTTCAAATGTTAAACAAACAGTGTTTAAGGATTATTTGTTTTCTTACAATAAAGTGGGACATCTTTTTCTATAATTCAGTGTTGGTGGAGACGTTGCCTTCAGTCAGCCTCACTTTATTACTGACAACACCAGCGTGAAGCGGCAGCGTTACCATGACTGACTGCTTCATTCCTGTCCGTCCTCCTCCAGCATGACAATTTTAACTGTCATTTCATTTCAGTGTTCTTGTAGAAGAGTGAACTTAACACACTGATGAATGAAGACATCTATAAATATCAGTTATGTCAAGTGAATTTTTGTCCCATTTTAAGTTTTGAACAGTTTTGAATCCTGATCTTCATTTGAAAGTATTTCATCATTCCTCTATCAAAGTGTTCTTACCTGTTGGCTTCAGGATCTCTGATGCTGAGGAGGAGGGAAGAGTTCAGAGTTTTATCCTCCATCATCAGAAGGGAGGGACGCTCTGTGTTCACATGATTTCACAGAAACTCTCCTGCCTCCTACCAGTATCTCCTTCCTAGAAAAAACAAAAGAGACAAAAGATTAAAATTTACATTTTGCAGGTGAAGGCATAAACAAAATGTATGTAGAGAGTTGAAATAGTTGACAGCAGATTTGCTACAAGGTAATGTGGAAGACATCAGTTAATTGTGTGAAGTTGCTGGGAAGCTGTTTAGAGAGAGAAGCCATAACAAACCAGCTTACCTGTACAACCGTTTCACACACAAACATCAGATGTACTGATTCTAGAAAATATTCAAACATGTTACTGCAGGTTAGACATTTCACAATCAGAGCATCCCATAGTTTTAGAAAAGTATCTGTCGACTGTAACTTTGGGATCTCCACATGACTTTAGTGCAGAATAGAGTCACAGAGTTTGATTGTGTTTTTAAGATTATGTAAAGAGAAGGAATCGGGTTGTTTTCGGGCTGCTTGTCTGGCTGAACCACTGTGTCGGACAAGATTTCTGTTGTTACTTTAACAGCTGTTTCATTAGAGGGGGGTCATCAGGGCAAACATTAGTTCCCCACCTGAGTCATTAAACCAAGAGACTCACTGAGATATGAGTTTTGTGTTTATTACAGCAGTAGAAATATGTCGGTATAACTTCTTGTTTAAACAGAACCAGAAACACCATGTTTGGTGTCAGATATTTATTGGGGTTTTGGCCAAATGACTCTCAAACTGATATCAGGTTAAATATGAATGCTATGTCAGAATTTAACTTCCCAAACACCAGGTAATAGAGGTGTAACTTTAGGCTTTGCAGCAGACCGGGGTCCGTGCTCCTTAAAACAGCTGATGAAGATGATGATGAGAAGTCCCCATGTCCTGTCCTGGACTGTCCAGCCACAGGAACAATCTGCTGCAGCGGCCTCAACTACACTCAGCGTGGCTCACCCTCCTCCCAAACCTTCTGACCTCGTCTGCTATTGAGACCGGTGGGCCATCTTCCAGGGATCGCCAAGCTGTGAACCACCAGCTGTCCTGCGCGATGCACCCCTGCCTGAACGAAGCACGCCTGTTTAGGATTCCTCAGCTGTCACCGATCTCTCACTCATCACTGTGTCAAACAGGTTTTTACCCACAGAAATCTGTTTCCTCATATTTGAGGCATCACTCAAATGCTCTAACACCATTTAATTTCATTTTCCATTTTATCTATCTTAGGGTGTCTTGACAGTATAACAGAAGTATTGGAATTGTCATATCCCATATTTGACGATGTCCTCATGTCTTGTTTAACTAATGTGGACATATTGTAAACTACATGTATGACAGAAGTTGTTACGATTCTCCTCTGAATGCGAGTCTCATCATCAGAATCTCTGAAGTTCCCGAGAACGAGAAGAGAAACGTATTATCTGGAATCATTTAAGCCATTTCCAGCTCATGTTTGCAACGTCGGTTTGAGTCTGTTCAGATCCATCACTTTCTGGATCAGATCATACTATGACTGCAGCAGAGAGTGTGAGTGAGGTATTTCTGTATCAGACAAACGTAAATGTTATCAGGTAACATCACAGTGAGTTCTGTTGGGCCTCGCCTAACTTTGCTTAGCCTCCCATGTGGGGAAAACAAAGACAACTCCAGGCCTGACTTAGAGACGGACGGTTAAGGCCAGAACAGTCTGCTGTTGTGTGGGTGTTTCATTGTTTTTTTATATCTCCCCTTTTCAAGGCGCAAGTAAGCAAAATTTAGCAGTCTCAGTCTGTCACATCCATCTCCCGCACTTTTGAAAAGCTTGCTACGCCCCTGAGAACAGAGCTGTCCGTTATTTCCCACTGAGGTGTGAGACAGATGAAATCTCGCTTGAACCCAAACAATGGACTCTTATCGGATGAGACACGCAAGACAACGCATGAAATCTCGGCACACGGCTATGACGACACAGAAGTTAGAAAGCCCAGCGCCACACTCTCTTCTTTATCACTCCACTGAGGCTTCGGTCGCTTCAGGAGACGCCTTATGCCTGTCTCCACAGCAACTTGTTTACTACAGGAGGCACATCTGGGCAGAGATAGATTTTATAACTGTGTTATTTCATCTAAGCTTTATTGTTTGCTTGTTTTGGCACGTGACGGTACCGCCGTACCGTCTCTGCGCATTTTCATTTGTGTTAGTAGTTACCGATGTAACTGTGTAGGCCTCAGCCACTGTGGAGCCGCTAGCGGCACTTTATCAGACCACAGTCCAGGAACACGGCCGCTGTACAGGAGTCTGCCGCAGGGTTACTGTGCCTATTAGGGGGTCTATTGTGCTTATCCACGGCATTTGAGATGTGTGTGGTTTTTCTCCTTCTTTTTTTACACACCTACACATGTCCCAGACGGTCCCAATAATGTGGTAGCATAGCCAGCTAAGCTGTACGTTATCCTGGGAGCAAACAGGGCTTGTTCTCCCCCCTTGCCAGAGTCAGGTCAGACTCAGACTCTGGCAAGGGGGTGCTTGAGTCAGGTATCCTATTTTGATTTGTGTTTTTGTCTTTTAAGCTATTTTCCTGCTGTAAAGCACTTTATAACCTAGGTTTTGAAAGGTTGTGTATAAATGAAATTTTACTGACTTACTTGTCAGTCCACTCAGCAGAATCCTTTCAGGAATGCAGTGTTGCTCCCTCAAATGGTCTCTACAGAAACCATCAACAACAGTGCTGATCACATGTTCCTCAGGATACTTTAATGAAACCTCAGTTCTAATGGGGCTGTGTGTTTCTACAAGTACATTCATTCATAGTAGCTGTGTTAGGAGTAGAAAAACATAGAGGTTAGTGGATAGAAATACAGTCAGTGGAGAGTCAGTCAGTAGACAAGCAGGGTTATGAGATTATTTGTATTGCGTGTGACTGACAGTCAGACCTCGGTGTGAAAACTTTTGTCAAATAAGATCAACTCGGCCAAGACATAGACATCCCTTCTGGTTTATCTAGTTCCTGTTCAACTGGTGCTTTTACGTCTTGTTTAAAGATAAACACCCAATCTTGCTCTGCAAAGGTATGACGCACGGAGACTTTACTTTCCTTTTCCATTTTTTAGACTATCTATTTTTCTTAGTTATTTGATGTGTGTTTATGAATAAACTGCACTATTATATTAAACTATACAACATTATATAAAGTAGGTTGACTGTATGTCCATGTGAATCTGCATTCAAATGAAAATGCATTGAAATGCTGCTTACAGGCTAACACATCAACCATTAAACACCGTGAAAAGAAACCATCCAGAAACTATCGAGACATTTCATTAAAGACACTTCTTCACTACATTTTACAGACAATAATTGATTACATTTATTCATCTAGTTTTCAATGCAGAATTTTTATTGTATTTTTACAATGTGATTTTGTTTTTTATCAAGTTAAACACCTGAACTTGCAGCACCGCCTCGCCCTGGCAGTATTTGATTGCATGTCTCAACATCAGAGTCAGCTTTAATGGCCATGTGTGTGTTCATATAGAAGGAATTTCACAGTTTTTCATAGCGCTCAATGTATCTACACAGAAATAAACATACAGCTAATAAGGACACCAAAGCTGAACAAAGGTAAACATTAACATTTAGCTATTATGTACACAAGTAGGTGAAAAAAGATATAAATATATAGAAATAGCACACAGTGTCTATATAAGTCAGGCCATTTCTGTAAATTGTTGAGGTGTTGAACAGATCAGGCCAGGTTTGTATCACTGACCCTCTACTCTCATGCACACGACAGAAGCATGGTCTCGGATACTCAGGAATCACTGGAGACGACAGAGTAAGATACATATAACACATCTATAGAGAAATATAATGATGTCACACATATGCAAATGTGTTGCTCCCTCAAATGGTTATGAGATTATTTGTATTGCGTGTTTATCTCTGTGACTGACAGTCAACCTCAGTGTGAAAACTGAGGTTGACTCAGTTGATCTTATTTGACTTCTGTAATTGACAGAAGTCAAATAAGATCAACTCGGCCAAGACGTAAACATCCCTTCTGGTTTATCTAGTTCCTGTTCAACAGGTGTTTTACTTCTTGTTTAAAGATAAACACCCAACCTTGCTCGAGAGGCATGACGCATCTGCTACTTTACTTTCGATTACCATTTTGGAGACTTTTTTATTTTCCTAGGTACTTGATGTATGTTAATGAACTGCACTATTATATTAAACTATCCAAAATTATATAAAGTAATGTGAATCTGTGTGTTAGTTGCCTAGTCGTAGAGCTTTTCTCTGTCAGTTGGCACCGATGATCTGTTTTGCAGTCCTGACTGTCCTTTGTAGTCTGTTCCTGTCCCGTTTGGTGGCCGATCCAAACCAGACAGTGATGGAAGTGCAGAGAGCAGACTGGATTATTGTAGCGTACAACTGGACCAGCAGCTCCTGATGCAGGTTGAAGGTTGTACTAATTTGACAGAACATCACACTACAGCCCTTCGTTATTTTGCCTTCATCAAAATGTGAGGCAGCCAAACAGAAAACTCCAGGAACTTTAGAAGACCAGCCTGCCTTTATTTTTAGTAGACGTCATTCTGCATTCTCCTGCTAAATTGGTTGAACGTTTTATTATTTGTAAAGTTTGGTTCCACTTCTTTTTTATATCAAACACCAATCAAAATATACCTAAATGTATCAATACAAAGTTTTCTTTCGTTGTGCTTCTTCTTTTCCTTTGGGCTGTTCCCTTTCAGGGGTCGCCACAGCGAATCATGCGCCTCCATCTAACCCTGTCCTCTGCATCCTCTTCACTCACACCAATTAACTTCATGTCCTCTCTCACTACATCCATAAATCTCCTCTTTGGTCTTCCTCTAGACCTCCTGCCTGGCAGCTCCAACCTCAGCATCCTTCTACCAATATATTCACAGTCTCTCCTCTGAACGTGTCCAAACCACCTCAGTCTGGCCTCTCTGGCTTTATCTCCGAAACATCTAACATGAGCTGTCCCTCTGATGGACTCGTTCCTGATCCTGTCCGTCCTCGTCACTCCCAAAGAGAACCTCAACATCTTAAGCTCTGCCACCTCCAGCTCTGCCTCTTGTCTTTTCTTCAGTGCCACTGTCTCTAAGCTGTACAACATCGCTGCTCTCACCACCGTCTTGAACACCTTTCCTTTCATTCTTGCTGATACTCTTTTATCACACAACACACCTGACACTTTTCTCCACCCGTTCCAACCTGCTTGCACTCGCCTCTTCACCTCTTTTCCACAGTCTCCATTGCTCTGAACCGTTGACCCTAAGTACTTAAAGTCCTGCACCTTCTTCACCTCTGCTCCCTGTAACCTCACCGTTCCACCTGGGTCCCTCTCATTGACACACATGGATTCTGTCTTACTGCGGCTAAGCTTCATTCCTCTGTTTTCCAGAGCAGACCTCCATCTCTCTAGATTCTCCTCCACCTGCTCCCTGCTCTCACTACAAATAACAATGTCATCCGCAAACATCATAGTCCATGGAGATTCCTGTCTAAGCTCATCTGTCAGCCTGTCCATCACCAGAGCAAACAAGAAGGGGCTCAGAGCCGATCCTTGATGCAGACCCTTTGTCCTCTTCATCTTCCTCACCACCAGAGTCATTTTACACACTAGCATCCTATGTTGTCTGGCTACACTCTCCCCTACCACTACTTTACAGTCACTGGTCTCTTTCAGATTACAACGTCTACACAAGATGTAGTCCACCTGAGTGCTTCTCCCTCCGCTCTTATAGGTCACCCTATGTTCCTGCCTCTTCTGGAAGAAAGTGTTCACTACAGCCATTTCCATCCTCTTTGCAAAGTCTACCACCATCTGTCCTTCTGCGTTCCTGTCCTGAAGACCAAACCTGCCCATCACATTCTCATCACCTCTGTTGCCTTCACCTACATGCCCGTTGAAATCTGCACCAATCACCACTCTCTCACCTCTGGGGATGCTCTGCATCACTTCATCTAACTCACTCCAGAATTTCTCCTTCTCTTCTAACTCACATCCTACCTGTGGGGCATAACCACTCACAACATTGAACATCACCCCTTCAATTTCCAGCTTCAGGCTCATCAACCTCAAGTCAGGGATCTTCGCACCAAAGGGAGATCCCACGATGGCGCTCTGAGAGCCCTGCCTGGTCGCAGGCGGTAATGAACTGAGACACTAAGGGATGTTTCCCCACTGCCTCAGGAAAGAGAAATATAGTGGCAGTGTACACCTTAATAGTGCTAGTCGCCCTTTCTGAGTCCAGGAGTCCACCATCACTGACCAGGATGAGTTATAATAACGACAAACCCTGGTTCACAGCTAAATCCAGACAGCTAAGATTGGAAAAGGAAGAGGTGTTCAGGAGTGGAGACAGGGACAGGTTTAAGGAGTCAAAGAACATGTTTAGCAAAAAAGTGAGAGAAGGAAAGTTAATGTACTCAGAGAGACTACAACACCAGTTCTCAGCCAACGTCTCTGCCTCTTTCAGAAAAAATACATACTGTATATCTGCTAAAGTTGCATTAGCACAAGTGTCGTTAGGCTAAGCAGGAGCCGCATGACTAGACAAAGGAAATGTAAAAATGGCAGTAAGGTCATGTAGGTCAGAGGGTGACTCTACTTGGCGGGGAAGACGTTCACTTGCCTGTTGTCAGTTGTGTTCCATTCAGTTAGCTTAGCTAACTGGCTCAGTTTTTCCTAAATTTTAGCTGGCAGACTTGGCAATAAACTTGTTGCAAGAATCTTATGCCGGACCTCGTGTCGCTGCTATAAGAGTGAGAGTTCGGTTCTGAAGGAAGGCAGGATTCTTGTTGCGGCCTTCTGCGGGCTGGAGTGAAGCCAGCGGGAGAGGGTAGACAGTGTGCGACCGTCCGCCAGGACAAGCACTGAGGGAAGAGAGCGAGGGCAGAGGTCTCTGACAGGTTCTCGGATTGTCAGACAAAAAGGGAATCTAGTCCTTAAATCAAAGTTCAGTTGAAATCACCCGCATGAATGGACTTATCCGTTGGGTCCCAACAGCAGGTATTTCTGCTTCCAGAGCTGCAGAGTCTGGATTTATGATTTACTCCTGCTGCCCCTTTGCTCGATGACGATTATTATTATTTATAACAATTAGTTGCTACTATTATTATTATTAGTCTTTTTATAAGTCCACATTGTACTCAGTGGTTCACTGCAGTCTATGAAGTGACAGATTTCTGTCTCAGACTTTCTCTCTGAATCCATGTGACCACAGAGCCTCCACCCTCTCCGCTGATATAAAAACTGCACTGTCTGCCTCCTCAGCATCAGAGAGCTTCATGAAGACAACAGGTGAACAACAGGTAAGAACACTTTGAAATAGGAACGCTGAAATACTGGAGTTAATGCCAGATATAAATGCACATGGAAACATTTGTTTGACATAACTAATAACTGAACATGCTACCTTACATTCATAGGATTCATCCATATATTATGAAAGAATAACATTTAAATGAAATGAGCTGCAATTAAATTAAACAGTTTTCTTTAATGAAGCTTTTATTCAGAATCCAATCATGCTGAAAACCTAAGAGACTGAACATGTACCAGATTTAAAAGGAACATATGTGTTTCTTAGTGATTTAGTCCATTCGCTAAATCCTTTTAAAAAATCTTCTTTGAGTTCTTAGATTGATTTTTTTCCTCCCAGACAGACGTTGGTTTCAACAGGACAGACAGGCTTTTCAAAGGTTTCAAAAAGGAGAGTTGTATCACATTGCTGAGCTGCTCTGGGAAACCATCTCGTCCTCTTTGGCGGTTAGCTTCACAGCAGCAACTGTAGCCAAAGTTTGCTAACCCACCAGCTGGCCAACGTTAGTTAATTATTTGCTTTGTCGTTGTTTGCTCTGTATCATGTATTTGTAATGATAGTGGATTTCTCCAGAATCGCATCCCGCACCTTTAAATCAAACAAAAGGAGGCCCCCTCCCCTACCTGTTTCACTCTCAATGCAAACATGTTTGAGAAGCCGTGTGACACAAAGCCCCACCCGCCACCTGTCATTTAACGGCACCAGAAAGGCTGATATAACAAATCCCACAACAAACTGTACATAACAGAGGAGGTTGAAGACTGCCTCAAACACAGAAAATGGCTTTGAAAAGTGGGGACCACATGGAATTCAGAGCTGAACGAATAACTTAAAACGGGCTCAGAGATGCAGGAAAATGATGTGAAGACGTCACAGAAGATAATTTCTCAACTGTGGAATCTGTGAGAAACTATGAAATCATTAAACAATGTGACAAAAGTTAAGAAATGCCTTAGTATGGTGATGATTGGCAAAAATCAAATGAACGGAGTAAGTGTTACTCCAGATTCAAAACTCAGGATATTCATTGAGCAGATAATTCAAAAATGCAGTCCTTCAAAGTATATTATGGAATAATGTCTCAGTGTAGTTACCTGTCAGCAACTAATATCTCAAATTACTCGTCTGTTTGCGTAAAAGAGTCAAAGATGATCCACCCTTCATCCATCTTGGTTGACAAGGCTCCAGATGGACAGAAACTGTTTCTGTGGTGTCGGTCTTGGCAGACTGCAGCCTCCTGCCGGAGGGCAGCGTCCACAGTGGGAGGGGTCAGGGTCACGCCTCAGGGTCCTGGAGGGAAGGTAGATTGCAGCCAATCACCTTCTCAGCAGAGCGCTGTAGAAGTGCACCACCACTGTCAGGTTGAAGTTATTCAGCGCTGATGTCCAGCTCCCACCTGAGGTCCTGGGTGACGACAGTGAACCACAGTGAGTTATTAAGGAAGAAGGGTGTTCTCAGTTATGTTCAGATATAACTTATTAATGTTGTAAATACCGATCTAAGGAATATTAAAAAACGGTTGGATAGCAATAAATTATCCTTAAACTGAAACTAAAGCCATATTATTTGGTAATTATAAAACAAAACCAGCAAAGATGATTGAGATAGATGGGATACAAATTGAAAATGTCTCTGAAATAAAATTTCACATCAGACACATTAAAACCAAAGTCTCCAAAAGTCTCGCTATAATAAATAAAGCCAAACATGTAATTGATTACAATACACTCGGTACCCTGTATTGTTCCCAGATTCTACCGTACTTAACTTACTGCGTTTAAGTTTGGGGAAACAACTATAATAATTCAATACAGTCTCTCCTTATCTTACAAAAAAGAGCAAGAGTATCATATACAAGGCTGAATATCTTGCACACACAAATACACTTTTTCTCTAATCAAAGTTATTAAAAAATACAGGACCTTGTTAAATTCAATACGGCACAACTCTTATTTTTAATATATCACAGCCTATTACCTACTAACACAGGGAGCAGTTGTACAGTTGGAGGAGCTGTGGGAACTTTAGAACCACCAGGAGGAGTTTCTGTGTGTCTGTGTGAAGGTTCAACTATGGAGTCTGGGGCTCGAATACAAACACTGTCAAAGCATTCGCCAGTTAAAGGCACGTTATAAACAGAAGGTCCTGTCACAGTACAAGGAGGGCGGGGCTTAACCGTCTGGTGATGTTTACATAGGCTGTGTTATCTTACCTTGTAGGTTTTTTGATTACCATTGTTGGTATTACTAAAACTGTTACCTGTGGTAATACATGGATTGTATTTGAGATATCTTCGTGTTTTTTCACGTGTGTATATACATGTATAACTGAAAGTTCTGATAATGTTAACAATTGAGGAAGCAGCTACTTTTGTTTTTCTTTTTATTTGTAAAAGGGTGGGTATAAATAAGTTTGACTTCTTCCCACTCCGTTTCGAGCAATTGATTGAATTATATTATTAATGTAAGACGAATTTACCTTGTAGCATAGATCGATGCTTTTAATTTACTTTGTTATATGTCAATATTGCTTGAAATAAAAAATTTAAAAGGCGATTAAAGCGCCTGCTGGAAGGCTCCTGCTCCAGTGGAATGTGTATACAATCCATTAATCATTACATTTGACAGCCCTTTACTCTGCTTAATAAACAAGCACATAGGTTACTGATTTAAACCTACTTTGAACAAACAACTAAAGCTCTTCTGGACTTTGATCCCCAGTTGCAGTTTTGACAGATTCTGGGTCTTTTCTAACATCTACATCATGTAAACCTGTTAGCACATTTACAGAGTGAAGAGTGTCTGAAAGGTGCTAACGTGAACCGAGATAATGAGCTGCTGCTGTGTTTCAGGGAGCCATGTGGAGCTTCATCCTGACGGTCAGTCTGCTCTGCTGGGGGTCTGAGGCCCTGGTGACCTGCAGAAACAACAACAATGGTGAAGTGGACTGGTGAGGCTTCTAAGGGTACTGCTGTTAGGACTCTGATGGATTTGATTAACATGTCCTCCTCTGAGTTCGCTTGTTTTCAGTTCACTTTTTTCTGACTGTTTTTATCATCAGGTACATCTTATACAAGGCACCCAAACTGAAAGACCAAACTCTGACTGGTCTGGAGTATCTTTACATTGATTCAGCTGGAACTGTGATGATGAAGCCGCCTGAACTGAACTATAAGAGCATCAAGGATCCGAACGGCATCCTGGCAAACACCCTGCGGCCCCTCTTTACTCCAATCAGATCAATGGTGAGAATTATTGGTCTCGTCCTCCTAATACCTAATCTGAGAAGAAAATGTAAGTCTAACACACTTAACATGCACACATACACCTCTGATAAATAATGCAGAGGTCCCACGACAATGTGCAAGGTCAGCATTGGTGCAGACGTTTTTAAAGACAGAATATATAGTTTTATAAAACAGGTGGAGCATCAGGTGGATGCATGTTTTCACCTCATTTATGATTCACATCCATCCATCGTGGATAACACAGGCCAACATTGGTAAAGACATGAATTCAAGACATGTAATCTGTACAGGACACATGTAGCTAACTGGGCAGGTAGGTTTTGAGTTAAAGGTAAAAGATAAAAGAACAAAGCAGTAATGTATCTGTTTATTTAGGATGCAGATACTGGGAGTCTGAACCCCCCCCCCACCAGAATGATGTTAATGAATCTTTTTCCTTCCATTTGTAGCCACAAAACTTTGGATTCATCAGCTACAGCGATCAACCTCCAGGATGTAACGCTGCTGCCAAGTTTGGCCACAGTAAAGGTAAACGGAGAAAACACCTTCTTACAGAGAACATATCCTCTGTTATGTAGGAACTGTTGGACAGACATTTCATTTGACTGACTGACACATCGTTGGCTCACTCCTCTCTGATTGTAGCACATCATATTGGAAAAGAAGAAGTCTTTAGAGTTTGTAAAAGTTGGGAAAACTTCTCAGTCAGGTGGGGATGTGACTCACCTCAGACGTCAAAGAGCTTACTATAGCTGTAAGTCCCGTCAGTCGGGTGAAGCTGCTTCAGGTGACCTGAGGGCGGCTGGGCGGCTCGTCCACTCATCACAGGGTTGTCGGGCCGCGGTGGCTCACTACCATCGCTGTGAATGAGAGGCAAAATGTAAAGCACTAAATAAATGCAGCCATTTGACCATTTTCTGACCTGCGGTCTAACAGTTGGTGTTCCCCAGGGGTTGTGATGGTGGACAGAACCAGCAGTACCAGCCCAGGAGTCTGGCTCCTGCACAGCACACCACAGTTCCCTTTCAGAAGAGATGCAAATCATTTCTGGCCTGACAGCGGAGAAACAAACGCCCAGACGTTCATCTGTGTAACGTTCGCCTACGACAAGTTCAGCCTCATAGGTAATGAGCTCAGTTACAAACCCTGTAAATGAGAAGATTTACGCCTCAGTGGTTGAACTGAATGATACTATAAACATGTCACGTTGTCTGTTTTCAGGTAAACATCTGCAGTACATCAGAGCTTTCCCATTTGAACATGATATTCCACAGGGCTTTCATCGAGAACTGATTGATGCTGTTATATGGACCCAAGTCCAAGTTCTTCCGCCCGATAATATCCAGACGCTAACATCGCGTGGAGGCACTGCCTTTCGTAGCTTTGCTAAACTACAGTCAGCTGAGCCAAAAGGTGAGATGTCTGCACGTTTGTTTAAATCAACTTTCCTCAAGTAAATAAAATGCTTCTAAGCAACGTTCAACATACCAGCATTTAAATTACAGTAATACACAGTGTTACATGTTGAACATCCAATAGTGTTTTCTCTGAGATAATCAGACATCCTGTGACGCCCTGAGCATCTCAGGCTTTTAGCATCTTCCCAAGCTTTTCTCAAAACTCACATTTATCAGAAAGCACTGTTTCTGGTTTCTAACTTATAAAGTGCTTTATTTTTACAAACTGTCCTTGTTTTATTGTTGTAAGGCTCCATCACGCTGGTATTTAAAAACAGCACGTTTGTTTCAGTGGAATCGCAGCCATCAGAGGATCCACGCACAACGTAAATCCATGAGTTTAGGCGTGGACTTGAACTTTGCTAATTTCTCGCCGTTGACCAATTGCAAACCATCTTGACAGTATCAAACTTTGAGGGACCAGCAAGCAGAAAGTTCACAATGGAGGAAGCCATCTTACAGTGTAACTCTACTCTGCTGGAGGACAAACTGCTCCACAACAGAGATGATGGATTGCAGTCCGTCGATAGCAAACCACTAAAGTGTTAGGAAGGACGGACAGTGGTGATGGGGAATCACTGCTTGGCATAGTGACAGTATGAAATGTGTGTCAGTGTGCGCACTACCTGCAGTCAGCAGGGCTTCACAGTATTTTACATCCTTTCAAATCCCTTAATGAAGCTAATCCGGTTTAGCTTTAAAAACAAGTCATCGCCTTTTGTTAATGAGTCAGAAACACTCGAGCTTTGAGGCTCAGACCACAGCGAGTCCAGACAATCCAAAATGACACCAGCTGTCTGAACCCAACAGCAGCCAGTAACAGAACCGTGCTGTCACCCTTTCACATGACGTCATACATGTTGCAGGGCAGTAGTATGGTGTCCTGTGTGGCACAACAGGCCGGAATATTGTGTGTGAAGGAGCGTCAGCTGGAAGAGCTGCACAGGGTTTAAAGTCTGTGACGCTTGTTTCTTGTTGTTCTTGCAGTTGGAGATCTTTACGTCACTATTGCACAAAATTTCACCAGTGACCTGGATGTCCAGACGTGGGGCTGCCAGCGTGGCCGTGACCCTCCCTATTGTGTACAAGACTCTTATAACGTGTCCAATATTAATGCTATAACAATCAATATCAAAATTACAGACAAATCCAAAGCTAGAAAAATTTCTCTGGGTGACTGGAAGCCTCAAAATGATCATTCAAAGTGGTGTGTAGCTCGAGATCAAAATAGAGCTTGGACCTGTATTGCTGATGTAAACAGGGCAAAAACCCAGTACGAGAGGCGCGGGGGGGCGCTGTGCATTCAGGATCAAAGTGTCAAAACCTTATTTCAGGGTTTTACTGGGGGCACTGATGGTTGTCCAGCTCAAAACATCATTAAGGAGGCCATGGACAGCAAGTGTGAGCCGGACTCAGACACGGCTTGACCGATGGGCTAAACCCAGCGCCCCCTGCAGCTCGGCTTTACTCTGAATTCTGGCTCTTTGTCCTGTTGTGTGTTGTTGATTTATCATTTTCAAAGTGTTGCTAAGTTCTGTCTCACGTTCCTGCTTCCAGGGGCCAATAAAAACACGGTGGAATGAAAGGAAGGATAATTACTAGTACGCAATATTACATGATGATACATAAACGTGATGGTGGGGTGGAGGTGTTTAATTCAGTTACTTTCTATTAGTATTTAGAGTCCACGGCCACTTACTCCAGGAACACGCTGCGTTCAAGTCATCACCATCTGCTTTTTAAAGTGTTTGTAGCCAGTTAAAGCCACGGTAACATGATGTGAAACTACAACAACAACACTGTTGCTATGGTTACCTCCAGACCATTGGTTTTATACCGGCCAATCAGAAAGCAGAGTTTCCCTGGTCACGGTTTACTGAACCTGTAGCCGCGGTCGCTGTGAGCCTCCCGGTGTAAGCTAACGTTCACTGTTTGTACGGAGTGACGTCTGTGTTGGACCAGTGAAATAAAATCTAACAAACACCTTGTTTTGCTCTTGTGTTTGTGCTCATCACACTTCTCTCTCAGCTCAACGGGGCTTCGCTGTCTTTGGAAACAGAAGTTAACATTGCCAAAGCACGTGTGTAATAAAATGTGATGTTGAAATATACACACACACACACACACACACACTTAAGATAAACCACGTTTTAATTTTGTGTGTGTGATGAGCTGTTAATCCAGCCTTTGCGAGGTAATGCTGATATATAATGTCATGACATTGTAGCTGTGATGCTGATTAATGTAGATTCCTGGCTGCCTTCGGTCTAAACAGCGGCTGATATTAGCGTGAACCGCTAGCTGTGCTCACCTTCCTTTTGAAAGAAAAGAGTCAAAGGCTCTTCTCCATCAGTTTGCGTTCTCCCTCGTGGGGAAAGACGTGACTCGGCGCAGGTTGGTGCTGCAGCATCAGTCCTCTGCAGGGGGACCAAACCATTTGGGCCTTTTGGATACAAAGTTCAGTCTCTAAACCAATTTTAATTTAGTCACGACACTAATTATAAGTAATTTACATTTACATTTACATTTAGTCATTTAGCAGACGCTTTTATCCAAAGCGACTTACATATGAGGAAGACAATGGAAGCAAAATAACAACACAAGGTAACAAAAAGCATAAGTGCATCAAAAAAACGAGTCTGATTAAAGCCCAGCACAGGATACAAAGCTAAGGATAGGAAGGGGTTTTTTTTTCTTTGTTTTTTTTTATAGCAGAGGTAGAAAGGAAGAAGAGTTAGTGATTGTCAGTCAGGTGTTGACGGAAGAGATGCGTTTTCAAGTGCTTTTTAAAGGTGGCTACGGAATCTGCTGATCTTGTAGAGGCAGGCAGATCATTCCACCAATGAGGAACGGATCCAGAGAAGGTGCGCGAGAGTGATTTTATTCCTTTTTGGCATGGTACCACCAGGCGTCGTTCTTTTGCAGAGCGCAGGGACCTGGCAGGAGCGTAGGTCTGTATGAGCAAGCAAAGATATGATGGTGCAGAACCAGTGGTGGTCTTGTAAGCCAATAGCATTCCTTTGTACTTGATGCGGGCGACAACAGGGAGCCAGTGTAACCTAATGAAGAGAGGGGTTACGTGCGCTCTCTTCGGCTCATTGAAGACCACTCTTGCCGCCGCGTTCTGGATCATCTGCAGAGGTTTGGTTGTGCAAGCAGGGAGACCAGCCAGCAGTGCATTGCAATAGTCCAGTTTGGACAAGACCAGAGCTTGGTCTGCACATTTTCATTCCAGGCTTTGAGGGCCCTGGGGAGTCAAACTCTAATTGCTAAATTAATTCAAAGCTGAAAATCCACAAGAATCCCGTTGGAAACAAAGTAACGAAAAGTTACAATCAATAAGTAACTGTAATCTATAATCAGGTTCCCACCGGAGAAGTAAGGCGGCGATTTAAACACGTTAGTTCATTCAAATCAAAGTTAAATGATTCAGATGAACGCTACAGATGCTAAGCTAACTCGTGACGCACTCTGTGCCAGCTGTAGCGTCAGCGCGTCACTCTGCCCCCCCACGGTGATGATGGGGTCCAGGTAGTGGCTCCTCGCTGTGATGTCACAGCTGAGACGTTTTAGGTTGCTATGGGAACGCTCTGTGTGAAGTTGGAACCTGAAAGGAACATTAAGGAGTCATTGATCCAAACATTTATTCTGCATGTGGTTTTATATGTAAGAGGCAGAAAAGTTTAAATTCACATTTTAATTAAAGAGTTTAAGTTACAGAAGAAAAGCTTTTGATTGTCTGACGGTAAAAATCAACATTTATTTGTTTTATTTGTACAAATCATCTCAATATGATATCGCAATAATCCTTCCAAACAACAATATAATAATTCTATCCATGAGCAGCCGGTGATGGTTTGGACAGAGGAAGTTACATGGATATCAACGTATTTATAGAAAGCTCTGGGAAAAGCTAGTAAGTGGACCTTGAGTTCAGAGCCTTATATCCTCTTCAGCTGAAGTCACTTTTTATCCTCACAGGAGCGGTTCCCAACCTGGGGGGTCGGACCCCCATGGCCCCCAAATACAGTTTAGGGGTCACAAGATGATGAAATAACACAAAATACACTTTTCTTTTGCACACGTTTCAGCTTTTATCCTTGTGAATTGTAGGACACTTTTCCTTCTTTCCAAACATTATGTATACATGATGTTTACATGATGGTTTCATGATGGTTCCACGATGAATTCATCATGTTGTAATGATGGTTCCATTATGGTTCAATCATGTTTTAATCGATTTTTCATGATGGTTCCATTATGGTTCCATTATGGTTCCATCATGTTATCATCTTGTTTTCATGATGGTTCCATTATGGTTCCATCATGTTTTCACGATGGTTCCATTATGGTTTTATGATGTTTTCATGATGATTCCATTGTGGTTCCATTATGGGTCTATCACGTTTTCATCATGTTTTCATCACGTTTTCATCATGTTTTCATCATGTTTTCATGATGGTCCATTATGGTTCTATCATGTTTTCATCATGTTTTCATGATGATGTTTTCATCATGTTTTAATGATGATTTCATCATGTTTTCATGATGATTCCATTATGATTCCATTATGGTTCTATCACGTTTTCATCATGTTTTCATGATGGTTCCATTATGGTTCTATCACGTTTTCATCATGTTTTAATGATGATGTTTTCATCATGTTTTAATGATGATTTCATCATGTTTTCATCATGTATTCATGATGATTCCATTATGGTTCTATCATGTTTTCATCATGTTTTAATGATGATTTCACCATGGTTTCATCATGGTTTCATGATTGTTCCATGATGGTTACATGAGTGTTTCATGATGGTTCCATCATGGTTCCATGATGGTTCTATCATGTTTTCATAATGATTCCATTATGGTTCTATCATGTTTTCATCATGGTCTCATGATGGCTTCATTATGGTTCCATGATGGTTTCATCATGTTTTAATGATGGTTCCATTATGGTTCCATCATGTTTTAAAACATTTTTCATGATGATTGCATTATGGTTCCATCATGTTTTCATCATGTTGTAATGATGGTTCCATAATGGATCCATCATGTTTTCACCATGTTTTAATGATGGTTCCATTATGGTTCCATTATAGTTCAGTCATGTTTTCATCATGTTTTCGTGATGGTTCCATTATGGTTTCATCATGTTTTTATGATGGTTCCATTGTTGTTCTATCATGTTTTAATAATTTTTTCATGATGATTGCATTATGTATTCATGATGTTTACATGATGGTTTCATGATGGTTCCTTTATGGTTTCATCATGTTTTCATGATAAATCCATTATGGTTCTATTATGGTTCCATCATGTTTTCATCGTGTTTTCATGATGG
>CM022472.1:510728-521074 GCA_011952105.1 Coreoperca whiteheadi
TGGTTCCATTATGGTTCTATTATAATTCCATCATGTTTTCATGATTGTTCCTTTAATGTGTCATCATGGTTTCATCATGGTTCCATCATGTATTCATCATGGTTTTATCATGGTTTCATCATGGACCCATTATGGTTCCATTATGGTTGCATCATGGTTTCATGATGATTCCATGATGGTTTCATGATGTTTTTTTAAGTGTTTCAAGATGACTCTATTACGGTTCCATTATGGTTACATCATGTTTTAATGATGGTTCCATTATGGTTTCATCATGGACCCATTATGGTTCCATTATGGTTGCATCATGGTTTCATGATGATTCCATGATGGTTTCATCATGGTTTCATCATGGTTCCATGATCGTTTCATGAGTGTTTCAAGATGGTTCCCTTATGGTTTCATGTTTTCATTATGTTTTAATGGTTCCATTATAGATTCATCATGGTTTCATGATGGTTCCATTTCATCATGTTTTCATGATGGTTCCATCATGTTTTCATCATGGTTTCATGATGCTGCCATTATGGTTCTATCATCTTTTTATCATGTTTTTATTATGATTTCATTATGGTTCTACAATGTTTTCATCATGTTTTTTATGATGGTTCCATTATGGTTCCATCATGTTTTAATGATGGTACCATCATGTTTTCATTATGTTTTAATGATTGTTCCATTATAGATTCGTCATGGTTTCATGATGGTTCAAATGAGTGTTTTAATCATGGTTTCATCATGGTTCCATGATGGTTTTATCATCTTTTCATCATTTTTTCATCATGTTTTTATATTGATTTAATTATGGTTCCATTATAGTTCCATTATGTTTTTGTCTTGTTTTCATGATGATTCATCTTCTTCACATATTTGACTGCAGTCAGAACACCAGCTTCACATGTGTAACTAACAGAAGCTTATAAATGTTGAATCTCAGCTGGAACTGCGTCTTTAAAAATAAGCCTTCTCATGTCCTGTATGGAATAGTGATAGTTTGTTGTTTTAGTCTTCATGTACCGCTGATTCTTCAACGTGATGTCGTTCTGAAGCCAATAAAGCACAGTTTGATCAGTGATCATTAACCGGCTGCTGCTGCCTGATCAGCAGGGCGGGGCTGTGGATCTGTCCTCGCTGTCGTCGGTCGCTCAGCTGGAGGCTCTGGGTCTGGACGTCCTGAAGGAGGAACTGACGTGTCGCGGTTTAAAGTGCGGGGGAACGCTGACGGAGCGCGCCGCCCGCCTCTTCTCCATCAGAGGACTGACGCCAGATCAGATCGACCCGGCGCTGCTCGCCAAACCAGGCAAGACTAAGAGGAAGTGAAGGGGTCAAAGGTCACAGCCGACCTGACCTCCACCTGAGACGCGGACTTTAAATTAGACGGAAGGTTCCGTCTTTGTGTTTGGTTCCTTGTTGCTGTTTGTTCTTTCAGGGTTCTAAGTTTCCTTAAAGTTTGACACAACAAACCCAGAGATTTTGTTCTTGTTGTTTTCTGAAAAGTTTTTATTCACTTTGTTGATGAAGTTCAGATTTATCAGGTTTTTAACAGTAAAGACAAAAACTTGTAACGTGTCAGTTTCTTTTATTAAAGTGTTCATTTTTCAGCAAAACTTGACTTTAATGAAACTGACGGAGCAGCGTCAAACAGCCAGTGGCCACTTTATTAGGTACACCTGTACAATAAATTCTAGCTTGAGGAACTTTCAGCTCTGAGCTTCATGAATGATGGGAAGTAAAGTCATTATTAGAAGCCGGGGTCCCAGGATCCCAGTCCAGCTCCTCGAAGCAGACGATGACATCACCACATCGCCGTCAGCTGACAGGCCGCACTCCATCCCCACCTTCACCGTCTGCACGTCGTCTTTGTATATCTATCTATCTATGTATGTACGTACGTACGTACGTATGTATGTATGTATGTATGTGTGTGTGTATGTATGTATGTATGTATGTATATACATGTATGCATGTATGTATGTATGTCTGTACGTATGTATGTATGTATATACATATGTATGAACGTATGTATGTATATAGATTTGTTTGTATGTTTGTATGTATGTATGTATGTACATCTGTATGAACATATGTATGTATGTATGTATGTATGTATGTATGTATGTATGTATGTATGTATGTATGCATGTATGTATGTATGTATGTATGTATGTATGCATGTATGTATGTATGTCTGTACGTATGTATGTATGTATGTATATACATATGTATGAACGTATGTATGTATATAGATTTGTTTGTATGTATGTATGTATGTATATAGATTTGTTTGTATGTATGTATGTATGTATATAGATTTGTTTGTATGTTTGTATGTATGTATGTATGTACATCTGTATGTATGTATGTATACACATATGAATGTACGTATGTACCTATGTACGTACATACGTACGTACGTACGTATGTATGTATCTATGTATATATGTATGTATGTATATACATATGTATGTATGTACGTATGTTTTAATGTATGTATGTGTGTATGTATGTATGTATGTACATCTGTACGTACGTATGTATGTATGTACGTATGTATGTATGTTTGTATGTATATATTCATCTTTGTATGTTTATATATGTAAATATAAATGTAAATGGACTGTACTTGTATAGCACCTTTCTAGTCGTCCGACTACTCAAAGCGCTTTTACACTACATATCATATTTACCCAGACACACACATTCATACACTGATGACAGGAGCTAACTGCCCATCAGTACAAATTAAATTAATCATTCACACACACTCACACACCGAAGGCACAGCTTTGGGAGCTATTTGGGGATCATTATCTTGCTCAAGGATGCTTCGACACATTTACATTTAGTCATTTAGCAGACGCTTTTATCCAAAGCAACTTACATATGAGGAAGACAAAGGAAGCAATACAACAACACAAGATAACAAAAAGCACAAGTTCATCAAAAAAACTAGTCTGATTAAAGCCTAGCACAGTATACAAAGCTAAGGATAGGAAGCGTTTGGTTTTTTTTGAGCAGAGGTAGAACGGAAGAAGAAGTCAGTGATTGTCAGTTAGGTGTTGACGGAAGAGATGCATTTTCAAGTGCTTTTTAAAGGTGGCTACAGAATCTGCTGATCTTGTAGAGGCAGGCAGATCATTCCACCAATGTGAAACGGATTCACAGAAGGTGCGCGAGAGTGATTTTATTCCTTTTTGGCATGGTACCACCAGATGTTGTTTGTTTACAGAGCGCAGGGACCTGGCAGGAGCGTAGGTCTGTATGAACAAGCAAAGATATGTTGGTGCAGAACCAGTGGTGGTCTTGTAAGCCAAGAGTATGGCTGGGGGAAGCCGGGATCGAGCCCCGACCTTGTGATTGGTAGATGACCCACTCTACAGCCGCCCACATACATATGTATGTATGTATGTATGTATTTACATATATGTATGTATGTATGTGTGTATATGTATGTATGTACATGTATATCTATGTATTTATGTATGCAAGTATATATGTACGTATGTACGTATGTATGTATATATGTATATACATGTATATTTATGTATGTATGTATGTATGTATGTATGTTTGTATGTATATACATGTATATCTATGTATGTATTTATGTGTGTGTGTATGTATGTATGTAATTAAAACAACCGCGTTAAGCTGGTTTAAATCCTATCTATCAGACCGATCTCAGTTTGTTTATATTAACGATGAATCATCCGAGCACACCAAAGTTAGTCACGGAGTTCCGCAAGGTTCTGTACTTGGACCACTTCTATTTACTTTATATATGCTTCCTTTGGGCAATATTATTAGAAAGCACTCCATAAAGTTTCATTGTTATGCAGATGATACCCAGTTATATTTATCGATTAAGCCGGATGAAACTGATCAGTTAGTTAACCTTCAATCATGCCTTAAGGACATAAAAACCTGGATGACCAGAAATTTTCTGATGTTAAACTCGGACAAAACTGAAGTTATTGTACTTGGCCCTGAACGCCTCCGAGACTCGCTGTCGGCAGATATAATTGCTCTAGAGGGCACTGCCCTGGCCTCCAGCACCTCTGTGAGGAACCTAGGAGTTATCTTTGATCAGGATCTATCCTTCAACTCCCACATGAAGCAAACCTCACGGACTGCCTTTTTTCACCTACGTAACATTGCAAAAATCAGGCACTTCCTGTCTCGAAATGATGCAGAAAAATTAATCCATGCATTTGTTACTTCAAGGCTGGATTACTGCAATTCCATATTATCAGGCAGCCCAAAACAGTCCCTTAAGATTCTCCAGTTGATTCAGAACGCTGCAGCCCGTGTACTGACAGGAACTAGGAAAAGAGATCATATTTCTCCAATATTATCTTCTCTGCACTGGCTCCCTGTGAAATCCAGAATAGAATTTAACATCCTTCTCCTCACCTATAAAGCTCTTAATGGTCAGGCACCGTCGTATCTTACAGAGCCAGAGCCTTTAGCTATCAAGCTCCTCTCCTGTGGAATCGGATCCCAGTTCGGGTTCTCCACATTTAAGAATAGGCTAAAGACTTTTCTCTTTGATAGAGCTTACAGTTAGGGCTGGCTCAGGTGAACCTTAACCATCCCTTAGACTGTTTGGGGACTTCCCAGGATGCACCTCTCTCTTTTCTCCTCTGTCCTCCTCTCCATCCGTATGCATTCTCATCCCATAAATGCATGTTACTAACTTGACTTCTTCCTTCTCCCGGAGTTTTGTGCTTTGTCGTCGCCCTCTTCTCTCTTACTGTCACTTTCAGCAGGTATTTCAGTGTCCGGAGATGTATCTGGATCTGTTACTATGACGACCTGCTGGATCAGTGCTGCTGTGTCTATGGTGCAGGGGACGAGTGGCTCAGTTCCTGCTTGTTGGGCTCCACCTGGAGCTGCTCGGTTGTCCGTCAGGACCCATCATCTTCCCTTATGTTTTACCACCTAAACATTTCTAACATAATAATATATATATACAACAATTTTGCCATCATGGCTGTATATGTTATAGTTTTGATGCTATAAATCTATTCTGTACTTACGACATCTATTGCATGTCTGTCCGTCCTGGGAGAGGGATCCCTCCTCTGTTGCTCCTCCTGAGGTTTCTATCATTTTTTCCCCTGTTAAAAGGGTTTTTTTGGGTAGTTTTTCCTTAATCAAATCGAGTGTCTAAGAACTGAGGGTGTCGTATGTTACAGATTGTGAAGCCCTTTGAGGCAAATGTGATTTGTGATACTGGGCTATATAAATAAAATTGAATTGAATTGAAGTGAAATGTATGTATGTATGTATGTATGTATGTATGTATGTATGTATGTATGTATGTATGTATGTATATATGTTTGTATGTATGTATGTATGTATTTATGTGTGTGTGTATATGTATGTATGTATGTATTTATGTGTGTGTGTATATGTATGTATGTATGTATGCGGCTGTGGCTTGGTGGTACATACATACATACAAACATACATACATATGTATATGCATAAATACATACAAATGTATATACATACATGCAGATGTACATACGTACGTACAAACATACATACATACATACATACTTACATACAAACATACGTGCAAACATACAAACATATGAACACACATACATACATAAATACTTACATACATACATACATACATACATACATACATACATACAAACAAACTTACATGCATACATACATACATACGTACATACATTCATACATGCATACATACATACATAAATATGTATATACAAACATACATGCATACATTCGTACATACATACATGCATACATACATAAGTACATACAAATGTATATACATAGATACATACAGTCATACAAATGTATATACATACATACAGATGTACATACATACATACATGTATATATAAATATGTATATACAAACATACATACGTATATACATACAAACATACGTACACACATACATACAAACATACATACACACATATATACATACGTTCAAACATACATACATAGACACATAGACACATACATACATACATACATACATATATTTATATACATACATACATACATACATGCATACATACATACGTAAATACATACGTACATACAAAAGTACATACATACAAATAAATAAATACAAATGTATATACATACATACATACATACATACATACATACATACATACGTACAGACGTACATAAGTACGTACATAGGTACATACGTACATATATATGTACATACATACGTACATACACACATAAACACATACATGCATACTTACATACATACATACAAACAAACGTTCATACATATGTATATACATACATACATACATACATGCATACATACGTAGGTACATACGTACATATATATGTACATACATACATATATACATACCTACATACATACATACATACATACATACATACATGCATACATACAAACAAATGTATAGACATACATAAAGATGTATATACATACATACATACATACATACATACATACGTACGTATGTAGAAACGTATATACATACATGTGTAGATATGTATGTACAGACGTACATACGTACGTCCATAGCTACATACGCACATTCATATGTACATCCATACATACATACATACATATATACATACATACATACATACAAACATACACACATACAGACAAACATACATGCATATATACATACATACATACATACGTACATACATTGATACATGCATACATTCGTACATACATACAAACATACATACATAAGTAAATACAAATGTATATACATACATACATACATACATACATACATACATACATACATGTATACATAAATATGTATATACAAACATACATACGTTCGTACATGCATAGAAACATACATACACATAAATACATACATACATACATGCATACATACATACGTACAGACGTGCATACATACGTACATACATAAATACGTATATACATACGTTCATACATACATACATACGTACATACATACATACATGCATACATACATACATACATACATACGTACATACATGCATACATATGTACATGCATACATACGTACATACATAGGTACATACGTACATAGGTACATACTTACATATATATGTACATACATACATACATACATACATATATACATGCGTTCATACATACATACGTACATACACACATACACGCATGCTTACATACATACATACATACATACAAACAAATGAATAGACATACATACATACATACATACATACATACATACATACATACATACATACATACATACATACATACATACATACATACATAAATATGTATAAACAAACATACATGATACATTCGTACATACATACATACATACATACATAAGTACATAAAAATGTATATACATACATACATACATACATACATACATACATACATACATACATACATACATACATAAATACCTATATACATACGTTCATACATACATACATACATACAAACAAACATACATGCCTACATACATACATACGTACATACATTCATACATACATACATACATAAATATGTATATACAACATACATGCATACATTCGTACATACATACATGCATACATACATAAGTACATAGAAATGTATATACATACATACAGATGTACATACATACATACATACATACATACATACATACATACATACATACATACAAACATACGTACATACATAGGTACATAGGTACATACATATGTATATAAATTCATATATGCAGATGTACATACATACATACAGATGTACATACATACAAATATACATACATACATACATACATACATACATACGAACACACATACATACAAACATACATACGTACGTACGTACGTACATACATACATACATACATACATACATACATACAACTGTATATACATACATACATACATTTATACATACATACATACATACATACATACTTACATACAAACATACGTACATACATACAAACATATGAACACACATACATACATAGATACATACATACATACATACAAACATACATACATACATACATACAACTGTATATACATACATACATACATACATTCATACATACGTAAATACGTATATACATACGTTCATACATACATACATATATACAGACATATATACATACATACAAACAAATGTATATATATACACACAGATGTATATACAAACATATGTATATACATACATAGATACATACATACATACATTAAAACATACATACATACATACATACATACATACATACATACATACGTACATACATTCATACATACATACATACATAAATATGTATATACAAACATACATACATACTTTAAAACATACGTACATACATACATACGTTCATACATATGTATATACATACATAGATACATACGTACAAATGTATATATATGTATATATATATATACATACATACAGATGTACATACATACATACATACATACATATATACAATCGTACATATGTTCATACATACGTACATACAACTGTAAATACAAACATACATACATACATACATACATAGGTACATACGTACATATATATGTACATACATACGTACATACACACATAAACACATACATGCATACATACATACATACATACAAACAAACGTTCATACATATGTATATACATACATACATACATACATACATACATGCATACATACGTACGTACATATGTACATACATACATACATATGTATAAACATATGTATATAAATATGTGCATATGTACGTACATAGGTACATACGTACATATATATGTACATACATACATATATACATACCTACATACATACATACATACATACATACATACATGCATACATACAAACAAATGTATAGACATACAAAAAGATGAATATACATACATACATACATACATTCATACATACATACATACATACATACATACGTACGTATGTAGAAACGTACATACATACATGTGTAGATATGTATGTACAGACGTACATACGTACGTCCATAGCTACATACGCACATTCATATGTACATCCATCCATACATACATATATACATACATACATACATACATACATCCATACATACAAACATACATACATACATCCATCCATACATACACACATACAGACAAACATACATGCATATATACATACATACATACGTACATACATTGATACATGCATACATTCGTACATACATACAAACATACATACATAAGTAAATACAAATGTATATACATACATACATACATACATACATACATACATGTATACATAAATATGTATATATATACATACATACATACATACATACATACATACATACATACATACATGTATACATGTATACATAAATATGTATATACAAACATACATACGTTCGTACATTTATAGAAACATACACACACACACACACACACACACACACACACACACACACACACACACACACACACACACACACATACATACATACGTACATACATACATACAAACATACATAAATACATACATACATACATACATACGTACATGCATACATACATACATACATACGTACATACATGCATACATATGTACATGCATACATACGTACGTACATAGGTACATACGTACATACATATGTACATAGGTACATACTTACATATATATGTACATACATACATATATACACACATACATACATACATACATACATACATACATACATACCAATGTATGAACACACATACATACAAACATACATACAAACATACATACATACATACCTACATACGTACGTACGTACGTACATACATACATACATACAACTGTATATACATACATACATACATTTATACATACATACATACATACATACATACATACATACATACTTACATACAAACATACGTACATACATACAAACAAATGAACACACATACATATAAAACAAACATACATACATACATACATACATACATACATACAACTGTATATACATACATACATACATACATACATTCATACATACGTAAATACGTATATACATACGTTCATACATACATACATATTTTCATACATATATACATACATACAAACAAATGTATATATACACACAGATGTATATACAAACATACATACATATATACAGACATGCATACATACATTAAAATATACGTACATACATACATACGTTCAAACATATGTATATACATACATAGATACATACATACATTAAAACATACATACATACATACATACATACATACATACATATGTATATACAAACATACATACATACATTAAAACATACGTACATACATACATACATACATACATACATACATCAATACATACGTACATACAA
>CM022472.1:534475-564424 GCA_011952105.1 Coreoperca whiteheadi
AAACTTGATTTGACAGAAGCATAAATGACTTGATAACCCCCCCCTCCCTCCCCCATTAGTGCGACGGGACATGTTGTGCAAACAGGTGTAACGCAGTAAAGCAGTAGGACACAAACAGAGATCAATATATCGATATGTATGTATAAATATGTATCGATGTTTCCTCTTGGTTTGGATCCCAGATCCGTCTTTAGAATAATCGATGATAGATGATATCAGCACCTCGTTTCTGACTGGCTGGCAGCTGGACAGATCAAACATAGTTTATCTGAGCTCAGGTTAACCTGCAGGTAACCATAGCAACAGTACTGAGTGGTCAACAGGTAACAGGTGTTTTCAGTCCCGAGCGGCTCTGACCACTTCCTGTCAAACTTTTACTGAATATATTAAGCAGTGGTGGAAAGGAGCCAAGTCCATTCACTGTACTTTAGTACAACTGTGAGGTATACTACTATATTATATACATGCATTCACATTTTGACATAGAAAACACAGCCATCTTATAAAGGACTGTGGACTTTTCTTTTCGATTCAGAGTTTCTCACCAAAGCTCGCCGTGTGAACCCGTCAGCTCTCACCAACATGCTGAATGTGTTCCCTTCCTCATTTGCATTTTTAAAACTAGTTTAGATCCTGCAGTTGACATCCGTGTTTAACGTGCAGCCAGTCGTCTCCTTCGCTGCCTGTGCTGGCACGCTGCTAAGCGTCTTTGAGTCACCGCCTCCTGCCGATCAGCGGAAGAACATGGAACCAATGGCAGGACGTGAAGGATCCGTTATCAACACATTACACCAGAGTTCTGATATGTTGTATAGAAACAGTGTATCGACTCCCAGAGACACCGTCGTCGTTACAGCGCGGCGAAACCTCTTAAGGAGGAGCTCGGGGTACAAACACCAGAAACCACTTCCTGTCTCCTAGCAACGGCTGGTTTAATCTTAATCTTAATCTTTTTAACCATGACTGTGATCTTTACTTAATCAAGTAGCTTCAGTGTCCTCAACGTCACCAAACCTTACGGAGCCCCCTAAAGCTCATAGCGAGATGGCTTTTTTAGGACTACTCTTGCGTTCCCTCGCTATACTTTTCCTTATACGACGTCCACTGCAAAGCAGTGATCCGACAGAACGTGATCAGAGTCCCGGGCAGCAGCTGTATGTACGAGGAACGTCAGTTACTGTCCGCACTTGCAGCAACAGGCCTCCTAGCAAAACCTTTTCCAGCACTGAAGGACAGTAAGGGTTCTCTAATGAGACCGACAGCGTCCTGCAGACCACTGCTTCCCTCTGGAGAGACCCCTGATCTAACAAGCCTTTAAGTTTACTTTCACTAACGTCACGGGCGGCAGCAGTGTATTAATGTCCAGCTCAAAGTCCCGTTCAGTGAGCTGATGGCCTGCTGCGCTGCCACATGTGAAGGAAGGAACGGAAGAAGAAAAGTATTGCAAGGGAAAGTAGTCCTTAAACAAACACTGATCCCCAATCAGCCTGTTCTGCTGCTTGGACGTGAGGAAATGATTCACTCAGTTTCAAACTTTAATCTTTGCTGCTTTTATAACAGACGTTAAATGAACGACCAGAACAAATAAAGACGCAAGAAGTACAAAGTATAAAATCATTTATTGTTGACATTTGATGTGATTTTTTTTAGAAATACTCTTTGTGCTGATACGGTTTTCATTCCTGACAATAAGTGAAGAACAGAAATAAGAATATATCTATGTAATCATAGATATATCTGTGGTTACTACAAGTTTTATTTCAAGCTTTTCCTCCAAGTTGGGAATTTCCAAACCAGTGCATACATGATAGTAAAGATGTTTTTAACACTGAGGTGCTCTTCATGCACAGACAGCGGTCGTTAGGTACATGTGACCGACAGCAGAAAGGTAGTAAAGTTAAGAGAGGACGAAACCCAAAGTCCTCCCGGATATTTAAGTAGCAAGGCAAAGTCAGCTGCGTTTCAGTCGGGCCTTAAACACAGACACAGGTTTCAGACAGCAGCGTCATGCAGAGACGGCCAAAGTGCATCAGTGAGGACGCCGGCGGCGCTCGTGGGACAGCGTGAGTTACAGAGACAGCAGCCAGTCTATCGGGACAAACAGCATACACGGCAATAATTGCATATTATGACGCTATATTTTATCACAGCTACACAGGATACACGACAAAAACAAACATCTCGGATCATCTTCTTTCTTCTCGGGGTCACATTTCCTCTGATTAGGAGGAATAAAGCGTTGGATGTCTCACGACGCTCAAGACGTTTTGAGTTTTCAGGTGTGAACGGATTCAACAGGATTTGTAGGCTGAGGTTTCTTTTAGTCGGTCATCGTGTTCGCAGATGACGCTCAACTTAAAGCTTCGGAACGTAACGTTTGGTATTATAAACAGGATATGTTCAATATTATCAGTCTGGTTCGCCTAAAATCTTCATTTAAATGTCGTCGGGGCTGTTCAGGGAGTGAACGGTTCACTCTGAGCGCTCAGGGCGGAAGAACTTCAAATGAACATGTACGTTTGCACGCGGTCAGAAATGTGTCCACTCGGACCCTCGCAGACACAGGAAGATGAAAACATTTCCAAAAATAACACACTGATTGTATTGAAGTGAATTAGAAAACCTGGAGTTCAGCTCTCAGGAGAAGGTTTCACTTCTTCTGAGTGCAGATTTGCTGAATTAATGTGCCATTGAGGAGATATTGGGATTTAAGTATGTTTGAGGGGTGTTTTTACCTTGATTGACAGGTTTCTCAGCCTATCACACTCAGCCGTGATGGTTGCTGCCCATCTTGCCTCAGCTCGGCGCCTCTTTGGCCGTATCAGGATTTTCCGCCTGCAGTAGCTGAGCGATGGTGACTAGCGGTGAAACCCAAACTCCAGGTTTCACGTTTCTTCAGAAACCTGTGAGAGACCTCAGAGACAACTATAGAAAAGTTCATACGGACTGTGGCGTCGTGTGGGTGTGGCCAGTAGGTGAACCGCCGAGTGGGAAGTCGAGGGAAAGCAGGACGGAAAACTGTCGAGCTAAACATGAAAAACCGTCATGATTCAAAGAGGAAACGTCGCTTATAAAATTATTTAGGTTTCCTGCGCCGGAAAGCACAGGAAGTTTGAAGGAGGCACAGATGAAGACGCCAAAGCCAAAGGAAGAACTGATGCACCATGAAGACAGAAGGAATCAGCTGAGCCAATCACAGATCTCCTGGGAGAGAATCCTGGGAGTCTACTGGCTGCCGTGACCGCCAGCTGAACAGGACATTATGTCTGCTACGTTACGGTTTGCTTAAACACGATCTCCCAGCGAGCGGCAACAAAGCTGAGTGAACAAATCGATCAATCGCTGCCGGCGCTGTTCAGTGGACAACATCTGTCCAGAGGTGAGAACATGTTGACCTCATCGTGTTCGCTCTGCAGGCGGTTTCCTCCAGGACCAACAGAGACTCCGATGAAGCCACAACCAAGAGGCAGAGTCTGAGGAGAGATACGACATCTCTGCCAGAACTCGCACCTCGAACTCGGAGACGTCAGGTGCCGATGACCCGAACACAGCGGAGACGTCCTCAGTCATCGAGCGAACTCCGCAGCTTCGGCAACAATCTGACAGCTCTGGACTGATGATCATCTCCCAACACGATGCTCTCTGCTGATTCCTGCTATCCCAAGCTGCGCGTCAAAATAAAAGCTACAGGCGAGTCCTTCCTTAAAGGTACAATAAGAGCCCGTGCACAAGCACTGCTGCAGGAGACTCCGAGGATGACGGGAGAAGGGTCACGTGACCACCGAGGGCAGCCGAGCGAGCACCAGTGCTAGCAAGCTACTGCAACGGGCTCTGATCACTTTCACCTGTGGTGGTGTTAGCTTAGTTAGCTAAGCTACCAGAAGTATCTATGGATGTCTTCAACTGTCTGTCAGCTGACCCTCGACTGTGCGGTTAATTTGCACGTCAATATTTTATTTTAGAACTGTTGTTTTTTTTCACGAGTTCTTTCACACAGATCGCGAATATTAAACGGCGAAAAAGCGGCTTAATTTTTTTTCTGAGTTTTCGCACAGTGAATAAAAGGCCTCAACGCCCAATTAATTACCTAAACGATCAACGATCTGTTTAAATATTACTGGAGTGGTGTCGTACATGTTGTGGCTAAAACTGTGGTCTTTCATTGAGGAAGCAGTCGTCTTGAATGACTTGAAATGTCACTGAATGTTTAAACTCGAGCATCACGCCGCTCGATTGATCCGCACAGCGTGAGTTAACACGATGTATGCGGTTAATAAAAAGTAACCCATCTCATTTGCATATCGATATCTAATCACAATGCAGGATGAACGGAGATAAAATGCTCCTTAATACCAGGTGTAAATGTGACGATGTACCGTATCATTTTAAATGAACCTGAATTAAAGAGGACAGTGAGTTCAAACAAACACATTCCACTTGAATTCAGATGCATTTAGGCAGCCGACAATATCACAATTACAACCCGCCAACATGTGTGATCTTTTACACTGAAGCGATCAGATTACGGTTTGTGTTTGAATCTGGATGCGTTGGACCCAATGGGCTCCATTCAGAGCTGAAAACTCATCAACATGGAAACATGCATAATACTGATCGTTATAAAGACTAAAACTCCCCACCAGACAGCCAAATGCCCAGCTCTGTGCAGGAATTTAACATCAACATTTAGCGCCTAACTTTCACTGTGCTGCATTAAATCTTTCACATTCATTCCTGATATAAAACGCTACAGATCCCGAAGACTTCTCCCAGAAGTCTGTACACACAGTGTTTAGTCTGCATGAAGCGGGTGACATTCTGCCGCCTCTTCTGAAATAAATCCCAAATTCTCAAGAGGAAAATAGTGCTAATGTCAGTCAATCTGGTCAGTTAGCTCGAACTGAACCTCCGATCATCAGCTGAAAGTCTGGTCCACGATGACCTTTCAGTTCAGCAGCCTCGTTGGTTCCAGCACTCTTGGTAAGAAATCAACGCACCCTCGCCATTTTGAAGTGTGTAAACCTTTTGATTGAGAGTGCAGATAGCCAATGAGAGCAGGCCCTTCAGTATCTGGAGGTTCCGAACAGCTAAACAAACTTTGTGGACCGAACCTCATTAGACCAGGTCAAAGCCACCAAATCAAACCCTTAGAACTCAATTTCCTTCATCACAGTGCCAAAGTCCTGTTTAAAACAACAACGTTAAAGCCATCTGTTATTATTGCCGATATCACGCGAAGGCTCGAAAACCCTCCTGAGGAGGTGCCGTCGTGACTGTTTCTATAGTCTCTGATCAAATCATTTCAGTCTAACGTCTTGCAGAGCGATGCTGCGAACGTAACAAAGTGCTTTTGTCGTATGTGTGGTATCATTATTGACCACCATCAGCACAGCTCCACGCTGTAGTCAGAAGCTCCTTTCTGACATCTAGAGGCTGAACGGGGTCGAGTTCGATTCCCGCGGACCGACTCCACGTCCAGTTTAGGAGAAGCTGTCCTTGTCGGAGTCAGGGGAAGGAGGCCGCGAGATCTCGAAGAAGGAGCCTGACGACTTCCTAGATTTGAGAAGTCTCAGCATCTCAGCGAGCTGAGCCTCCAGCGCTGCCATGCGACTGTTCAGAGATCTGAGGTCTCCTCTTAATTCTTGTTTCAGCTCGAGGAAAGACGCTTGCAAGCTCTGCTCCGGTATCGGACAGAAGACCCTCTTCTCGTCATTCTGGACTGGGCTTTGCTCCTGCGGCGTTCTGGCACCGCCGACATTGTCCAAACGGAGGTCGCTCTTTGTGATGCCGCTGTCGCAGGAGTCAGTTTTCTTGAGGGGCATCTCGTCGTGAGACTTAGTTCTATCGGGCAGCGTCTCCATGGACTCGGCCTTAGAGACGCTGCTCCACGACTCAGCCTTCACCACCGACTCCTTGAATCGCCCCCAGCCTTTAGCTTTGGGCGGCTCTGCAGATTTGCAGCCAATCACGTTTCCGTTTTGGATGGTGGGAGCATGGAGCATGACTCGGCTGAAGGTCCTGGATGAAGAGGATGCGGTGGATGTTGAGGAGGTGGTGGGTGCGGATGGGCTTTCGGTCACCATGGATATACTGGTGGAGGCAAGGACCTCTTGACCTCTGGGCGGCTCCAAGGAAACAACACCTTTCTCCACGTCACCGCCACCCTGATCGACCCGCTCGGTGGCGAGCCGTGCCTCCCTCTGCTGCCGGAAACGCTGGAAGAGTCGTCGGACTGGATGATCGGGAGGGAGGTTCAGAGGAGCCTCGTTCTTCCTCTTTAGCATCTCCTCCTCCTCACGTTTCACATCACTGATCTTCCGGAAGACGATCTGTAACAAGACAGGAAGCCAGATAAACTTTCAGACTGTGACCATTTAGACCTTTGACTGTCACGTTCATTTTCATCGAGTTCCCATCACATAAATGGTAAATGGCTACATTTATATGGCGCTTTCATCCAAAGTGCAAGTACAAGTTTTTGCTGGTGATTCCTTCAGTCAAACACCAATGGCAGCGAGGTACCACGCAGGGTGCTTGGCAACCATCGGGAGCAATTTGGGGTTCAGTGTCTTTCCCAAGGACACCTCGACATGTGGACAGGAGCCGTTACATAGAAACATACAGTTGAGATAAAGTGATTGAAACCTTAACTGAACCCCGAGTGAAGTGAGGGAAACGTTTAATGTTTCCTGTTGTGATGCACAAAGATCCGAACCATATCCGAACTGGAACCACCCAGAGCTTCAGGCCATCAATTAAAACTGCATGATCAACAGTGTCGAATGGAGAGAAAGTGTTTAGATTGAGCGTCTACTGCTTCTGCTGTTAAAACAAGTCCTTTATATTGTGCCGTGCTCTGAGACCTGATTGGGGGGAAGAAAGAGAAATTATGAAGAATCCATTTTTTGTAACGCTTTGATCAAAATGTCAGAGTAGAAAAATAATCTTTACTTTGGCGTGTGAAGATGAACTACAGAAAAAAACCCTTCTACTTCAAACATCTTTGATAATGTAAGTCTTTAAACATTCTTTGTTTTCACATAAAGCCAGGGACCTTTATTAATGTTCCTATCGCTCTCTCTTCCCTCCTTTCCCGTCATCTCTCTACTGTCGCTGTTCAACTAAAAAGGCACAAATTACCCGGAAAAAAGAATTAAAAGAACTCCACAACATTCAAACCTCTCCTTGGTGGTGAGTTCAGGGACTTACGTCAGAATATTTAGAGGAAAACATTGTAATGTGCAGAGAATTGTTGTAATTTAATGAGAAAAAGTAGGTTAAAGTGATATCATGTGTTATATACAAAAACTCTGTCATTAGTTTTGCAGGTATTTGTACATAAACCAAAGTATTGGACAAATTGATATTTTGACGAATATCCCGAATATCTGAACCACATCCATTCAGTAGTTGATGAGATATTTCAGTCTGGACGGGAGCGGTGGACCCAACCTTGTGACGGTGAGAGCCACCTGACCAGGTGTCAGTTGACACGGTGGCTCAGTGGTTAGCACACGTGCCTCGCAGCTTGAAGGTCACAGTTTCAAAATGGTTCTTCATTCTTATCTAGAAACAAGAATGACACTGATCCAAGTCGTGCAGCCCTGAGTACTGAGTATCAGTTGGCTTGTAAATGAATCAACTACACTGAAAAAGACTTCCTTGAAATTAGCTTTTTTGACCTGTTTTTAAGACTTCTGATACCTGAAAATCTATAATCACTTATTTTAACAAGTGAAATTCACTTGCTTGTTTCAAGCAAAAGAATTCTCACATCTGATATGTTTTCACTTCAAGGTGATAAGACATTTTTGCAGTGTTGTATATAAAATCATAACCTTCATATAACTAATAGTGTTGAACAACAACTGGTTTAAAATCCACTCAAATGAACACGAGAGTGGCGCTGATGGAGGCCGTGGGGATACGTCAGAGAGGTCGGGAACACCTGGTCTAACATAAAACTGCTCCTTGAATCTCCTGAAGCGGCACCAGGCGAGTCGGTGGTCCAGGTGTTTTAACGCTGTCCCTCCACACTGCCTCTGTTGCAGGTTAAATTACGGCTGACCTGGCGGTAAATTGACGTGTCTTCAGAGCGACAGATGAGCGACTTTAATGCACATTAACGGTGTCGGGGGACCGCCGGCTACACGTGACCTCTGCTGAGGCTGATTCTTCATTCTGCAACGACAGCGGCGAGGGCCTTCCCCTTAGCGATGTCATCAGCATGTTGAGCCCTGAGCCAGTCGGTGAGCTCCTGACCCGCTGAAATTGGATCGTGCAGACGGTTCAATCAGAGGTGATGAGAACAGGGGAACGCGGAACGTGAGAGGACTGCAGCTGTTTTCAGAGAGCAGACGAAGACTCTGCTGCGTTCAGAGTGAACACATGAACTCTACAGACTGCAGGGTCCCAACCTTGAACCTGCGCCCACTGATGTTTGTGTCCGCTGACGTTTGAACACAACAGTAACGTATCGTCACCTTTCAGCAGACGTGTTGAACTTGTGATCAAACAGCAGCTTGTTTCCACCTCCAGCAGCGACATGACGGTTCATCAGGAGTCGTGTTTGTGTCGCTTGATGAACATCAGTTTTTATATTAGTTATAGGGGCGATGCTCTGCGACAGTACGCACAGTGAAACTCTGCGGCCAGCTCTCAGGACTGCATCTCTGTGGTTAACGCACTGCGGACGCAACCCGAACGTTTCCTGCCGAACTTGCTTAAAAATGTCCTGATTTTCTGGCAGTGAAACGTTCTAGAAGACTTGTGAAGACAAAGTGGAAAAAGAGTGAACAGGGTCTTTAAGAGAAGGCCGAGCTCGAGGCTAAACCTCCTGTTCTAAATGTGATGAGGTCAGTGGCTGCTGCTGCTGCTGAGTGTCGTGAAGCAGCTCTCCGCTGTGGTCGCAGGGTTTGGAGGTGAGAGCTGCCCTGGCAGGTCGTTTCTCTTCCCCCGGCGTCATTATTGCACAGCCAAGCAGAACAGGACACGATAGCTTTCACATCGATTTACAGCCGAGAGGTGGGGGGGGCGAGCGGCAGACGGCCAGCATCACAGTGTTTCATACCCCGTCTGTATTCCAAGCTCTCCTCGTCTGTTTCCATCCGAACAAAAAGCCTCTTTACATAAAGTCAGAATAAAAGGCTGGGGTTCGATTTCTGTTTGGAAGAAGGCGTTTCCTGATGAACACTGAGACAAACGCTACCTTCCACTATAACTCAGTTAACAGCTGATTTAATGAGGACGTCTGAAGTGAGCACCTACAGACAGGAACCCACCCGTCAGTCAGACACCACACAGTTCAGCTGCAGCACAGACCGAACACAACCTTCATGAAGCATTCGTTTGGGCTAGCTGCACCTAATAAACTGGACGCCGAGTGTATATTGTTTCTACCCGCTTCGTTCTGCTGTGGATTTTACAGGATGCGTTGCTGCATGTTGCACAGCCGTTTTAATTTTATCACGTCACTTCTGTTTAATTCTTTGTTCTGCAAAGAGAGCGTCTATAGAGACGGACTTCAATTGGGTTTAACAAACTGTCTGATTCTGAAAACCACAGAAACCGATTCAGTTTCACTTCAGGTCTTCATCTCAGTTAAGTCAAATTTATCCAACTGTCCCCTCAAATATTCAGGAAATCAGTTGCTGCTGCTTTCACAAACGGGAGCCATTTCGGCTCGCGTCTTTTATTATTTAAAAGCGTTTCTCGCTCTGACGACTCCTCGGTTCTGCGGGAGGAAACACGAGGTGGATTTACGTCCCTCTGAAGTGAACAGCAGATCTGGGTCTGGGTTCAATCAGTGCACTGATGTTATCGATCAATAGACGGGCTCATCGTTAGCTGCTGCTGCCGGTGATAACGGAGATCGTCAGGACTGCTGCTGTTAGTTTGGTTCTCACCTGGAAGCTCTTTCATTCAACCTTAACATGCTCCTGTTGTTCATAAGTTTCTAGTTCTGTCTTGATTATGCGAAGCCCTTTGAGCTACAGGTATGAACACTGCTACAAAAATAAAATCTGTTTAAACTCCTCCACTTGAGCCAGGAGCTCTCCACCAACCTGAGGGGGACTAGTAGAGAGCTCCTGCCTCAAGTGGAGGAGTTTAAGGAGCGGGAGATCGACAGGCGGAGGTGTCCCTGGGGAGGTGTTCCGGGCACGTCCGACCGGGAGGAGGCCCCGGGGAAGACCTAGGACACGCTGGAGGGACTGTGTCTCTCGGCTGGTCTGGGAACGCCTCGGCATTCCCCCGGAAGAGCTGGAGGAAGAGTCTGGGGAGAGGGAAGTCTGGGCATCTCTGCTCAGACTGCTGCCCCCGCGACCCGGCCCCGGATAAGAGGGAGAAGATGGATGGATGGATGGATTATTATTTGTCCCTTTATTAGGTCCAACACATTTAGCATTAAGCTAGTAGATTACAGGTTCTCAAACATCAGACAGCGTGTGATTATTAATATGATGATGGGATGCGGCCATCTGTCCGGACAGCGGGAGGAAACGGCCGCCGTGATCAGCTGTTCAGGTCTGGACGTGAGTCAAACAGCCATGAAGGGGATTGGTGTGTAAAGCAGAAACGTGTTTCTCTTTCATTGAATTTAAGGGTCAACCCGAGTGTGTGCAGGAGTGAACACAGCGGCCTGTCACCGTCCACCTCCACAGCAGGGGCTTACCTGACACCTCACCTGCTCTGTGGCGAGGACGTGCTGACAGGCGACTCAGACACACTGCCATGTTCCTCCATGTTGTCTTCGTCCCTTTGGTCTGATTGAGTTTTATTATTAAGTCTCTGATGTTCAAAATGTAATTTCTACAAGCTCACCAGACACAATAATGAAGGACTTCCTCGGCAGATATGGGTTTACATGAAACGCTGAGGCGGCGGGAGGCGGACTCACCCTCTTCCTCAGGTTGTAGGTGAGCAGCAGGTTTCTGGCGAAGTGGTTTGCGAAGGCGGAGTAGAACTCCAGCACCTTCTGCAGCGCGTCTCGTTTGATGATGTGGAGGTCGCAGTAGGTCAGCGCTCGCACATTAGCGCAGGACTGCGCCAACGTCATCTCCTTCCAGAACACGTCGCCAAACACGTCGCCCTTACCTGCAGACGGACAGACTCGTTACAGACGGCGTTTCAACAGCTTTCATAGTTACACATGCTCTTATTTCCTCTCGGCCAGCGCTCCTCCACCGTCTCCAGCTGGTCCAGAACGCTGCTGCTCGACTCGTTACAGGATAAAGAGGTGCGACCACATCACCCCTGGGCTCGCCTCCCTACACTGGCTCCCTGTTATAGACTTTAATATGTTGTTTCTCACCTCTAAGGCCTTAAATGATCTCGCTCTTCACTACATCCTACGACCTATTGACCTGTTATGAGCCCTCTGGACCCCTGAGACCCGCAGACAGGACCCTGCTGGTTCCTCCCACATCACGTTAGCCTCACATTCGAGCCCGACTCTGCCTGCTGACACACCGAGTCTCCAGACACCTTTAAATCTCTTCTTAAAACTTTCTGTCAAAGCCTTTGGAAATGTTTGATATGTTTTTACTATTTTGAGTCGCTTTTATTTCATCTTATTTATTTTATTGTTTTCACTTCCTCGTGTTGTTGGGCCTTGGCCTCACTCCATCCACCTCGTGTGGTTTTTATTCCTCTCTCCTGTAAAGCACTTTGTAACGTTGTTAAGAGAAGTGTATATAAATAAAGTTTACTATCATTATTCACCTGAGGAGTCAGAACATGAACCTCTGAGCTAATGCATCGTGTCTCAGGGGGAAACAGGTCACACCTGGGATGGACTCAGGCTGGAGGTACTTTAGAGGGACTGAGCTGTTCACTGCCAGCTGATTGACAGAAACCATCACACAGACAGCGTTACTCTGAGCCGGAGGACACGTGCAGCAGTCGTGCAGCCTTCGTCTCTGGCGGGAGCATCGATTAGTGAAAACGAGCTGCTGAACACAGATGTGTCCGTTCAGCCTTCAAGTCAATGCTCAGGGTGGGAGACGATGTCAGCTGCTCACAGGGGAGGTTTCCTTGTTTCAGGAATGTTCTAGAAATAATAAGGGTGTTAAAATAATGGCCACGTTTATCTACAGTCCAATGACAGGAGGTGTTTGTTAGCTTATTTATTCATGTATCTCTTTACCTTCCTTCTGTATTGTCTGGTATTGGAACATTACTGGGCAACAGTGATGTGTTTTTGTAGTGTAACTTTGTGACATCGTGGAATAAAGAAAAGTCCAGACCAGACAGAATGAGACACTAGAACTAAAAACACACATGAACAGGTGGACTGCGAAACCAGGACACATAAACAACCTGTTGAAATGGAGATTGTTTTGCAGTTAAAGTTTATGCCGGACTACAGGTGAACATCCGTCAGGCCCCTTCAGCTCGCAGCGAGGCGAAATAATCAGATCTGTTTTAGCAGGAAAGAAGAAGATCAACGAGGTAAAGGTGTAAAATGAAGCGTCCACGGTCGGCAGATCACATAACGTCCCTTCGCGTCCTCCTCCGAGCTGAGCAGAAGCTCTCTGCTGCAGACGCATCAGAGCGTCACGGCAACGAGCCAATGAGCAGCAGCGCAGTGAAAACACACGTTTGTCAAACCGCAGCGCCGCCGAGCTGACAACTTTAAATAGTTCCTAAAATGTGATGTGAAACCAGCGTCTGGGAGACCTGCAGTCTAAATCTGCATCCAGAGAGGAAGTGAAGCTGAGTCGGGCTGCTGATCAGACCTCTCTCCTGGTCATTCATCTGGAGGTGAGAGCAGAAACAGGTCCAGAGCGTCAGCCGGGGCGCCTCGCCGCCTCTCAGCGGCTCTGCTCCCGGCGGCCATCTTAGTTTGGGTCGATTAACTTCACAATCTTGAATCTGGGAATTACGATCAGCTGAGCGGGAACCAGCCTCCCGGTGGAGGATGTCTGAGCCGCAACACCTCCCACTACAGTCAGACTGTAATGAAACCCAGTATTTCATATCAGTCGGTCTCAGAGCTTTGACCTTTGCTGTTTCTTTGTATCTGGCTTCAAATGTTAACACGCCACTGACAACATGTAACAGGATCGCACGTCACTGAACACAGAAATAATACGTGTCAGGGCAGCGACTAACCATTGTTAGAATGAGCTTTCACTTGCTGTTGCTAATATGCTAATGCGGCAACATTAGCAAATTCACATAAATGTAAAACCAGCGTAAGCTGCATGTTAACAGGGTATTTAGCACGTAGCATCTAGCATGTTAGCATGCTAAAATGATAATGTTACCATGCAAACATAGAATTGATTACCATGTTAGCGTGCAAAGATGCCAAAAATGTCTGTTATTACCAGCGACACTGGAATGAAGTTTAATGTTAGCACGTTAGCTCGCGCAGGAGCCCGTTCGCTTGTTTTAGCCTGGAACGCTGACTCGTTGGTCTCGTCGTGAACGTTCACGGTGATGTCGAGACAGACTCACTGGCCTGAGATCAGGGAGCTGTAAAAGAGCTGCATAATGACTGCGACAGCTGTTCGTTCAGCCTCGACGGCTTCCTCCATCCTCTTTCACTCTGTTTGTTTCTGAACCGGTGAACGCCCCCCCCCCCATCAGCGTGTTTCAGAGAGAAAGAAGAGGCTTTGCTAATGAGCGCCCTGGAGCGTAACGCCCACGCACGGCGACAGAAATAGCAAACGCGTTGGGTTTTTGGGTTTGATGGGGAAGCAGCGGCAGGTGACTCTGCAGGCTTCAGTGTTTCTGTTAGAGAGCTCAGGTGTTTCCTCCGGAGGTGGACGTGGCGGCAGCTGGCGGCAGCAAGACACATTCTCACTTCTGCTTTTCGCTTCCAGACTTCCTGTCGGCTCCTGCTGAGGGGCTTTTATAAACCTGAGAGAGGTGCTGACGGACGACATCCAGAACAGAACTCTCCCTTTGTTTGGTCACACATCGGCTCAATGCAACTCTCATGTTTGAAGGTGGATTTGGTCGTGTGACAGGATCAGTGACATTTCATTTGTAACAGCATGTTTGCAGTTTGGTTGTCCCTGATGAAAACATCTGTTTCTGATCTATTTCTATTCTAGATACCTTTTTCACTATTTTTCTTTCTGTGGTTTCAGCTCATCCAGTGTGAATCTTGCGTAAATCTGAATGTTTTGAGTGAAAAAGAACTGAGGATGAACATCTGGCTTTAAACTGGGTTTTCAATAAACACGATGATTCCCAACACGTATTCAACTGAAATGAAAATGATCCGCTGCTCGGGCTCGGGGAAATGGGAGGTTATATAAACAGTGAGGCCTGAGCACTGAGTGAGAGCGCTGCTGTCACCGAGGTGACGAGAGGAAGAAGAGGCGCTGACAAGCTGCGCGGCCCCGTCACACGGGATTCATTAACGCCGGCGCTGTTTCCGTCTGTGGAGCTCAGGTGAATAACGGCAGCGTGAACGCTAAAACCACTGATTGTGAGCGAGGTGCTGCCGCAGTTAGGTCTGTCACCACGACTACTTTCGTTGGACAAAATATTGTCGATAAATGATATTATTGTCACTTCAAGACCATTTTATGCCGCTGACTTAATGATAAGCATGATGCAATTAACTTATAAAACAACAAAACAAATATTAAAACATCCTAAATAAAAACTAATAAAATGGACTCTCAATGAATCATTAGATAAGAACAGTTTGTTACATTTTCAAATCACAATTTGCAGCAGAACACAGTGACGTCATTCTTTTAAATATCTCATCAAAAACTAAAAACGGCCATAAACTGGTGTTTTCAGAAGGTTTCGAGTTCCCATTAAGAACCAGACGCCTCACCTAAAATGGCCACCACCTCGTCGTCCTGGATGACCTCCAGCGACCCCGACACCACGAAGCAGAGGCTGTCCACGCTCTCCCCGGCGTGGTAGATGAGGTCGCCCGGCGCGCTGTGCACGGTCTGGAACTCCATGGCGAGGGCTCGCAGGCAGCCGTCGCTGGCCAGCCGAAACGCCGGGTGCTCCTTAAACACCTTCCTGTTGAGGTGGACGCAGATATCCGCTCGCATGTCCTTCGGACAAATCTGCAGCACCTGCAGACGCAGAGGTCACACCGGGGTCACACTGGGCGTGAGCGGTCAGCTGATCACTGCTGACGGCGATGCGGCGTTACCTTGTCGGTGTCGATGCCTCTGGACATGGACCAGGTGGACACGATGTAGTCCATCACCCGCTCGCTCAGGCCTTTGGGGACCTGGTAGAGTTTGAGGAAGTCTCGCACGCTGTTGAGCATCTCGTGGTAGCGGTTGGTGTTGGCGTACATCTGCTGGAAGATGGTGGTGACGTTTCCGAAGATGGTGGCGTAGAGCAGCGCTGTCGACGGGAGGGAATGATCAAGATATTTCACGGATTAAACATCCAAAGTTATCCCATATGGCATGATATTAATGTGTGGATGTTTATGAGCCTAAACATGTTTCACATTTTGTCGGTACATCAACAGGTTTTGCCTTCTGTTTACATTAATGCTGTTTGTGGGTCAAATATGGCCAGAGACACAACACGCCGCCGCACGTCTACAAACAATTCTCAAGTCACAAACGGAAAATGAGTCAAATAACTTCAAACCAAGTCAATTTTGAACCCCGTCTTCTAAAAATGAGACTTACATGACTGAATGAAATCACCAAACGACATTTTGTAACAAATGCGAAGCCGTGCAGATTAAGTTTCGCACAAATACGGAGAAATCTGCCCGTTCAAGATTCATATTCAACATCTGACCCACAAATTAGAACTCAGACTGGTCGACTGCACAGAATCAGAAATACTTTATTAATCCCTGAGGGGAAACTCTTTGTAAGAGTTTGGTCTCATCATCAGCAGCAGCCACGCTGATGGGAAGCCTCCTTTAAAGGTCAAGTACATGAACACAGGTGGGACACGGCGTCGGGGCTCTGCAGACAAAACTTCACATGGAAACTATCATCTTAACTCTGATTCACTGCAACAATGGTCCGTGTCCCGCAGAGGTCCAGAGACCGAGGACGCTCTGGAAGGAAAGTGGACCAGCTATTTCCGTCCTTCCTGTCAGAGCCTGTCCTCATGTCACAGTGAGCATTACAGCGCTCACACTCGCTATGCTAATGACCCAAACTCCCATCCTGGATCCGGGAAGCTGGCTGTCATAGCAACCGCTTTCCGTCATCCTCCGGCAGCTCGCAGCCACATTGTGGGCCAGGAAGCTGACAGGAGGGAGACGTTGGGGGGGGGGTTTAATCCGACGCTCGGCTTCTTTCAGTGTTCCTCATGAATCTCAAAAGGTTCACCCAGACTGCATTGCACCCTCAATACAGCCTCAGCACAGTGCATCTACAGGAGCCCCAGAGGGACAAACTGACAGCAGCAGGAATCCGAGCTCAACGCTCACAAACAGGAAGTAGAACTTCCCCCGGACACTCGGCCACCTCTTCATCTAACCTCTGCCGCCAAAACGCGTTAACAAATCACTCACTCTGCGTCCTTAACAAGCAAGTGGACGTGCAGAATGAACCGCTGCTGAGGTAAAAGGTGTTTTTCCAGACATGAGTGAAGCTTCCGGCCACGGCTGCCGTGAGTGCGACCCGGGCTGCCGACCCTGGCGTGACACGAGGCGGCGGCAGCTTCCGACGAGGGAGACAGATTGTCAACATTGAGGCTCGGAGAGGAAAAGCTTTTAGCTGCAGACGTTCTCTCTGCTCTGGGAAACCTCCACGAGCTGTCTGCCGGCGTCTGTCTACAAGCACTGCTAACAGACACCGTAAGCGCTCGGGTCGGACAGAATCCAGTTCTGTTTGTGCTAAAGGTGATGTCGTCTGCACGCCTGGACGTGTCCGCACGTTCGTCCACGCGGTCAAACATCTCAGACGTGGACGAAAGGCTTGTCATGCAGATGTAGAAACTACAGATTGAGCTTTATTCGGTTTGCCTTTACTGTTAGCAACTGTCTGTGTGGAACATCGGACCTTAACAGAGCTGAAGGGATTACTCAATCCACAGAAAACTGATTGTTTCTGTCTTTTTTCTAACAAAAACAGAAATAAATTCTCTGGAAACAGCTTCTCCAACGAGGGGATCAGCAGCTTTTCTTTGTCATATATTAGATTAGATAACTTTATTAATCACACAGCAACAAACAACGCAGCAGGGCATATATGAAGGATGCTCTACCACAACAACTAACAAATAAATCATAGTCCATGAAATGTCTATGGGAACTAAACAGGAGATCTGAAGTCACCGTGGACTCTGGGAAGTTGTTTTTAGTTTCACTAGTTATTACACTTTATAGGCTAAACGAGGAATCAGTTGATAGGAAAAAGAACCAGCTGGTTCACTGACAATGAATCAGACATCAGTACCAGACGTAACAACTCAAACATTCATTAGTAAACACCTGACAGTTTTATGTTTGACGGGAACTGAGAAGAATCCAAAACTGAACACAAGCCGTCTCCCTGCGGACTGTAAAGTTCGTCCTGAAGGTGGCGCTGGAGGGTCAATAACATGTAAAGGATTCATCCTCTGGAGAGCAGGAACGGTATCAGGACATTTCATGGAAATCTATTGACTGGATTATAAAAGAAAGAAACCTCACATAAAGGTAATTATGTGTTTGTGGGGGGGGGTCCTATTTAAATTTGAAATCTACTGTAGCTGGTAAAGAGCCGACAGCTGAAGGTTCACCTAACACTGAAGTCCACAGCTACTACACGGCTCAGACACACATTACTGTCTGTGGTATTAAAACGTTACTGTGCGGAGCTTTCAGGCCGGATCAGGCGTCCTGCCGAGCAGCCGGATGTGTGCAGACTGTAGCAGACAGCAGGGAGGACGCGAGTCCTGCCGATCCGACAGGGCAGTTAATATTTCAGAGAGGCACGTCAGGCCTCATCACATCTCTGAGGAAGCGCCTGCTTACGGAGAGGTCGTCCGTCCGTCCGTCCGTCCGTCTGCGTGGATTGCAGCAGACAGGCCTTTCCACGTCTTTAAAACGCTGACGGGCTTCACTGGGCTCAAACGCCAGAGAGCGACCAAGGTCAGACGCCGCAGCGAATCCTGAGCACGGAGACCAGGAGGGTCTCCAGGAGAGACCAGCAGTAGCTCACAGTAAAGGTCCTTTCCTAAACGCCCCTGCACACATGTTGCACGTGCAGCCGCAAACCTCCCTGAACGACAGTTTCCTGAACCCCTCCCCCGAGCAGTGACAGTCCAATCAGAGCTCAGCAACCGTACATAATCACAGCAGGTGTGTCAGCGTTTGTATTTCTGCACATGTTGAGGCGGCGTCACATGAAGCTGTGGTCAGAGAGACGCTGTATGCAAACAGCCCGGAGGGTCTGTCCGCTGCTAACGTTAGCGATGCCTAGCTAACTAGCTTAGTGGCTGCGTCAGTAGCTGATCGTTAACTTCAGTTACAGCCAAGGGGCACATCATTAACCACCTGATCCAGTGGGGTCACAGGTTACATCACAACTAGCACGTTCAACGTAACGTCACACGTAACCCGCTCTGCGTGGATGCTATCCGAGTTTAAGCTAACGTTAGCCGCTCTGTCCTGCTCTTTACTGGATTTGGGGGCGTTAACACTGCAGCAGCTCCAGCCAGACACACGAGTTGGTCCTCACCCTCAGAGCCTTTTCTCTTGCACCGTTTAGAAGTGAAACCGTAAACACGTACGTAAGCTAAGCTACATGGGGTGAGGTAGAATGAACGTACATTTTTTCTCCTCGTACTTCTAATGCTAAGATTGTTGTATGGAATCCATTGTTTCTAAAACTATGATTTTTGATTGTAAACTGCATGAACGGAAAGCTTCACAGGCGTAGCAACAGTAACCAGTGGGAGGTGGGGCTTAGGGACACTTCTTGTGTTGATGATTGGCTGCTGGTCAATGTGACCAGTAGGCGATTTGAGGGGGGATGAGGGGGGATGCCGTCCCCCTTGTTAACCTGATCAAAGCTTCACATTGCAGCTTGTAATAATCTCCGTGGTCTCTGAACATAAGAGATACGCTGGTTTTTAACTGTCTGTGGGAAAATTGATCATGTGAGAGTCGTCCATTCTGGATTCAAAGCGCCGTCTACTTTTCTCTTTCAGAGCAGCCACAGGACATTATTTCCCGTCTCTACTCTCCCTGTGTGGACCTGACTCACTGCTTATTTGATTGGTCTGTGAGTTTCCTGCTAAACCAGCACCGTAAAGGCTGGAATAGCTGCACCGGTTAAAACAGAAGCGGTTAAACTATTTTAAAAATGGAATCGTTCCCAATGATTTATCAATACTGTCTACAGCAGCCGGGTCAGAAGTGAACAGAGCTCGGACCAAAAGGGCCCTTGAAGGCTCAAAGTTTGGTTTTTGTTGCTGCTCTCACTTGTTATTTTTTCCAAATAAAAAAATCTTTGAGCCGCAAACTGAGCGTTTATTTGACAACATAATGTAAAATCAGTTGACGGGGGAAACTCCATCCACTGAAGAAGGTTCGGTTCGGGAGAGGCTAGTAAGTGAGTTTAAGTTAACAGTCTTTTTTCAAACTAATTTACCTGATCATACTGTGACATGATGATATTGATGTGATGTAAAGTTCTGTGCTGTAAATTGTTTATTTCATTCTGCATTTTTCTTCTCTTTTACCTTCTTTTGCTAAATCTGTTACCAGTTGCTGCTACAATGAGCCATTTTATGCATCGACACACCTTGAAAGTGTGATTTAGTGAAATCCAACGCAGGCAGCGCTCCAGCAGTTCACAGGACTCCGACCTGCCGGAGGTGTGATTGTCCAGACAGATCTGAGGAGACCAAAGCACGATAAAGGAGGATGTCCAGCGAGCCGATGGTCGGCGGTTAATCCCACTGGATGAGGTGCGTTTGTGTAGCTGTGTGAAAACGACACCTCGTCCTTCACGCTAAAGGCTGCAGACAAAACCGAAGGAGCTCTCACATCGTAGAAACCACCGAAACTAAAGAGTGCGGCTTGACAACCCTGCTAGGCCTTTAAATTCAGACACAGAGATGCTTTTAACCGTTCACTTACAAATCCATAACATTTGGAGACACTGGTGGAAAATGTGTAACTCAAGTTTCTCCAGTTGCACACGTTAACGTGGCGACTCTCTGTGGTGAGAAAATGGCTGACGGTTCCTGTAAATGGGATTTTTTTTAAACAGCAGGCGAGGCGAGGTCTGCGTGGGTGGAGGCGGAGGAGGCAGTGTTTTACAGCGCCGGGCAGCTGATGGAAACTCCAATGACTCAACAGACGCAGGGGGAAAAAAACTCAATTACCTCTTCAGGGGATCAAGGTCACTGTGAGCGACTACAGCTCCAAGGAAGATACACCACACTGACGTCAACGTGGATACCGTTCACGCATTGATGGGCTGACATCAATACTCAATACTCTGAGCAGATGGTTGTGACATTATCGCTCTGTATTTATGGTCACTCGTGTTTCTCTCTGGCTTTTTGTAAGACGCATTTTCAAAGGGAAGGACGATGATATGGCTGCTTTGTGTTCACGGGATCGATCAGACACACGGCTGACCAGTGGACTGTATGTGTTAGGATATATGTCACTTTCACACCTGCAGCTTCATGTTCGCTCGGACTTCCACAAACCAAGAGGAGTAAACACGAAGTGATTGAGGCGGACAGGTTCGATGACGTCATCCTACATCAGCTCATCTATGTCCTCCGGTGTCACAGAGATCTCAGTAATTACTGATTATCGGCATTATTCGTGTGATTAGACTGTAAATCCACCACATGTTATGGACAATGACAGATGGGAGGAGACCGAGGCATCTCAAACACAAACACTACGCTACGCTCACGTGCTACCATGGCTACCAGATGAGTTTCACAGATGTACACGTTGCTTATGCCGGTCGATTATCAGCAGCTCGCGAGCAGCAGAGGGATGTAACAGCTGACACAGAAAGTGACTCTGCAGAGCCTCCTCTGTGAGTTTTATCTGAGCCGAACACGAGTCGGCGTGCGTCGGCCATCGATAAATTATTGACAGGCCCGTCGCCCTCTCCTCTGTTTACGCACAGAGGGATTGTGGGATGTTGCGTTCAATTTGCTGAGAAGGACAGACGGAGGACGAAGTGGCCGCCGCCGTCTGGAGGCGTGACGGGGCCGCTCATGTAAACACAAAGCTGTTCAGGTCTGAGCTGCAGAGACCAGGTTCCTGCATCTCTACCTGACGAGCAACACAGTTGGTTCAAAGGGTTAAAGCTGTAATAATCAATAATCAATATTCTTACAGCAACACTGATCTGAAAGCTGTCTGTAAGTGTCTCTTGCTGTCATTTATTTCCTTTGCTTTGTTAGGTATAATGTTTTCTATAACAGTTCCTCTGGACCTCTGACACACCTGTTCTCATGTCTCTACAGACCATCTTGTGAACAGCTACACACCTGTACAGTTTGTTCACAAACTCGCTACTAATCTGAGCAGCTGGTTGCTTTGTGAAGAAACGCCTAAAGGAAACAGATCAGCGACTCACATCCGATCATCATCATGGCCACGGCGAAGATCTTCTCTCCGTCTGTGTTTGGTGCAATGTTCCCGAAGCCGATGCTGGTCAGACTGGTCATGGTGAAGTACAGGGAGGTGATGTAGACCGAGTCCTTGCTGGGCCCCCCCTCCCAGCGGCCCGAGCCCGAGGCGTTGAACCTGTACGGCGTCCCCACCGTCTCCCCCAGCAGGAACAGCCAGCTGTCCATCCTCACGCTGTTGGTGTCCTTGTCGATCACCTCGTAGTCTCCGATGCTGTACCAGATGCAGGCCAGCCAGTGGGCCGCCAGGCCGAACACACACACCAGTAACACCAGCACGGCAGCGCCGTACTCGATGTAGTGGTCCAGCTTCCTGGCAACGCGACCCAAACGCAGCAGACGGACCACTTTGAGAGAGCTGAAGAGACTGCTGATCCCCTGGGGAGGAAGAGGAGGAGGAAGAGCAGGTGGACATGAGCTGAATCAGTATCTGTCAAAGTGTGTAACAACTGCATTGTGAAACGCAATGAAACATTTTTGATGCAGATCTCTTTTAGACTGGAAGCTGTGCTGCAGAGCGGAGGCTTTCCCTGATGCTTTTATTTTGAAAATGCTGCACTGAAACACAGTGAGCATCAGCACGTCCGATCACAGCCGCACCCCTGGTTGAGTTTTACTCATTATTCTCTCCTTTCGTTCATGTATTTAGAAAACAAAAAAGACATTTGTTCTCTGATCATTAAAAAATGACAATTATTAGTTTATCATCGTTAGAAGCGACGCTGCAGGAAGGACCACCACAGTGCTCCTGACTGCTCCGCCTGGGTCTAGTTGATCATTTGGTTGATTTATTGATGGAGGGTGGCTCCAGCTGGACTCAGTACCTGCAAACCGCCTGATCAGTCTTGTCGGAGTTCATCTCTAACCAGTCTTGTGCTCTTCACAATAAATCAACAATCAAACAAGATTAAATATAGAAATAGAAAAATACGTTCCAAAAGCCAGGAAGTCCGAGCAGTAAATGTTGCCAGAATAAAAGGCGTTCAGCAGATCTGAAGGTCGTTACTGGGACATAAGAGGCTTCTGGTGAACGGCTCTTGGTATCAAAAAGGTAAATGCAGTCAGGATCAAGCTGTAACTTTTTAGTTCTGGATTCATTCATCCACGGCTCTTAAATTAAACACGACCATCATCATTTCATGAGCTTCCGTGTGCTTTAAAGTGACAATGAGCCGCCTCGTCAGAGCCGTGTGGGTATCTGAAAATAATGCACCCTCTCCAGCCAATCAGAATCCAGTACTCTCGCTGGCCATGATATAAACTGCATGCATGTAATGTGACTGGTAAGTGTTTGTATTTGTCAGCTGCTCGTACACCCTCCACCAGTGCCTTTAGAGTCCGGGGGGCTAGACTCTGCATGAAACATGTATGCAACGTGCTGCAGCTGCAGCCGCTCGGCCTCATCCTCTCCGTCCCTGCAGCCTCTCATCAGACCACTCAGACGCCTCTCCAGCTCCTCACTGGGGAAACACCCACAATGCACTGCTCCTCCATTAGCAGCCTTCCCCGCCGGCGCTGAGCATCGGCCGATGGGCTGAAGCGAGTTGGTTAAATCCTGATTCACTCAACATCTGATGACCGTGACATGACGAGTCTCGTTTCGCCGTAATGAGACAAAGATAATTATTCTGTGATGAAGACTTAATTATCACAATGTCTGGAGGTTTTACGGTCTCAACAACACACTGATCCTTTCTCACAGTCTGGTTACTGATGTGTCACCTCCTTCCGTCCTCTGCGTTTCCTGTTAGTCTCCGGTCTGACAGGACCGACTCCAGCGTGAGCTGGACAGAGAGCGTCTTGGTGATCCGAACCCACACATTAGAAAGGAGATCCTTCTCCAGTAATTCCTCTCCCCTCCCTTCTCTTGCTCGGCTCTCCTTTCCTTTAGGATTTGACACACATCAACACTCCAGAAAAACAGCCATTTCAGTGACTTTGCTCCCCAGATTGGCACATCCTGGCTACCGTACCTCGGCTACCTTCTGTCTGTATAACACGTCCAGCGTGTCAACACGCGCACATCAAATGACTCGATACTCGACATGTACGGCACTTTAACGGTTTCCTCCCGGCAGCGGCGGATGGCGCCCACCCTGAGACTGGTTCTGCTCGAGGTTTCTGTCTCTTAAAGGACGCTTTTCCTTGCCGCTGTGGCCGAGTGCTCGCTCGCGGTGGGAACTAATAATATTATTAAGAGTTCGGTCTGGACCTGCTCAGGAGATAACGTCTGTTATGAACTTGTGCTGTATAAATAACATTGAATTGGATTATTCCCTCACGTTATTTTGTATTAACAGATTAATAAAAGTCCACCGACCTCGTCGACGTTCTCGAAGGCGTTGATGACATCATAAGGCAGGCAGGACAGCAGGTCGATGACAAACCAGGTCTTGACGTAGTTCATGCGGATGAGTTTCGGGTCGGAGATGACCTCTCCGGCCGGGCCGACGAAGGTGGTGTGGAAGTTGAGGACGATGTCGACCAGGAAGATGACGTCCACGATGCTGTCGACCACCAGCCAGGTGACGTTGTTCTGCTTGGTCTTGAAGGAGACGTTGTAGGGCACCATGATGGCGGTGTAGAAGGTGAGGATGAGGATCACCCAGTCCCACGTGGTTTTGAAGAGGCAGTAGTGCAGGATGATGTGCGGCGGCGTCTTCGGGGTTTCCTGTTTGTACTGAGGCAAGATGTCTGAACCCAGCTGGAGAACCTGAGACACGACAAAATCAAACAGAGCGTCGGGCTGCGGGTTGTCTTTCCTTAAAAACACACACAAAGTTATAAGTCTGACTGATGTGGTTCACAGTAAATGCAAGTTCAATTTAACTTGTATTGAATTTTTTTAGTGCTAAACAACAGGTCTGCAGACACGCCGGCAGCTCTGAGAGGCTGCACAGCGGCGCTTTGAGTTTAATGCTAACGTCAGCGTGCTGACATGCTCACAGTGACGATGCTAACATGCTGATGCTTAGCAGGTATAGTGTTTACCATATTCACCATCTTAGATTAGCCTGTTAGCATGCTAACAATTGCTAATTAGCTGTACAGAGTGCAGCTGAGGCTGATGGGAGCGTCATCAGCTCTGCAGGTGTTTGGTCATAAAATAAAGTGTTTGTCACGTTAACATGTCGACCTGATGGTGGCGCTGGAAGGGCAGTCAGAGGGTCAGCAGGGTAACTACAGTTCATCCTGACGGGAACATGAACCATGAATCATGTTCAACGCAGTCCGTCCGACAGCCGCTGAGACGCTTCAGTCTGACCAACATGAGCATCGTCGCTAACGTGGCTCAAAACATTTGACTTAACGGGGAGAACGAGCGTTTGAGCCTGACAGGATGAATGTTTATATCAAAACCACATTACAGGGAGCGCCTTGGTAGCTGAAAGGTTACAGCGCCCCCTGCCCCTGAGGATAGATTATAACCTTTTCTGTTTAACTTCTGACGGGTTTACTTTACAGAACACCTATTTACATCTTTGCTCTGTATATTTTTCTTTTTCTATTATTTTATCATTTGATCAAGTTAATTCATTTTAAAAAATACATAAAATAAACTACTTAACAGTAACTAACTTGTGTTTCCATTAGAATATTAGACTATTATTACAGCAACACTGAACAGGCGGCTCAGTCAACCAATAGAACAAACAGACTTTAAGGTCGACAGTTTTCACCCTCCATACTGGAAGAACATTACCTGGCTGTAAACATATCTATTATGTTAATATAACGTTAGTATGACAAGAGTCCTGAGTACAAACAGCACCTCCCCGGTGATGGATGAACTCATCAGTGCCAACAGGAGTTAATGGAAAGATTAGTCCAGTTAATTACAGCTGAAGAACATGACGCCGGTAAGCCGGCTTATGTTTGAGGACTACTTACAAAGCAGCTAAAATACTTTATTTTTTATTATCTGGACCTAAAGAGACAGGGAGTGCACACTAAACAAGCCATTGGAATACGTATTTGTATTGCATTTTAATGGTCTCACGAGAGCAACATATCGTATGTTGGCCAACACGGCAGCAGATTAGATGGAGGCACATGATTCGCTGTGGCGACCCCTGAAAGGGAACAGGCGAAAGGAAAAGAAGAAGCTGTTTCTGGCCCGAGGTGCACGGAGAGGGGACAGCGTCTGCAACACTGCTGGTGTACAGAACGACTCGGAGGACGCAGATGGTCTGACGGTAAAGTTGTTCTATACCAGTGCTGGAAATGAACCTGTGTGTCCACTCAATATTTTTACCAGCCACCTTCTTAACCGGCACTCTGTCGATATCTGCTGCCTGTGGAGATGTGCTGCTGGGCGGTTCTGCACATGTGCATGACCCCCAGTCTCCCCGAAACCTTAAAGAGAAATATTTCTAATGTAGTATTTCAACATGCTCCTCATATTCTTACCGTACACATGGAGTCAGCAGTGGTGTAGTATAAAATGATTCAGTGGGAGCATTATTCCAAGTATTATTTGATATTTGGTCTATTGAAATACGCTTCCCCTGAAATCTTAAATAGAGATATTACAACAGACGCCATAATCACCGCTGCCAGCAGGTTGGTTTGGTAAATTCACCCGCGTTTGTGCTCGTTTCCAACCCTGTTCTAGACTACAAGTGTTGCTGTAGTGTTGTCCTCTTTAGCAGATTATCACATTACACAAAGGACCAGCACACTCAGAGGTAAGAAGAAGAAAATGGAAGAAAAAAACTTCTGATTTCATTTGATGACTTAATACTGTTGCACTCTTGTTATTTTCTTCTTTTTTTAACTTTATATGAAGAACTTTCTTGTTGCCGTAGTGTAGCGGACAAAATGTTAGACAAGAAAATCCAAATAACCCATGTAAGTCATTTTCTAACAGTGCAAACTGTGTCCAGCGATGACTGGCCAGTGTGTTTAACACTCTTCCTCCAATCAGAACAAAGCAGCTGCTGTGGACTGTAAAGCACTACATGTAACACACTCTAACGTATCTAATGAACAAATCTGATTTGGGAACAGCTAAATCATATAAAAGGGCACTTGACCCCGACAGCTTGTGGGTCGCAGTAGCTAACAGAGTGGTATCAGGGGTCGGAGGTGTCCGTCAGCTGGCAAACAAAAGAACAACAACAAGGGTGAGGTCTTCTACAGTCTTCCTCTCGCAGTGATTCTCCAGTGACTCGGTAGTAGGGACTTGCTAACGAGTCACATTCACTTTTGAGCCATCAAATCAAATACCTCTAGAAATGATGACCCACCACGTACTCCTCTTTTCAGTATTCCACACATTAAGATATTTCTGAACGAAAAATGAAATGTTTTAAAGGATCCACGGGAGCTCTGGTGGCCCCGGATGACAGAGGAGGACTCAGGAAGAAACCGGGCCAACTTCCATTTTTAATAACAGGGTGGTTGGCTGGGTCTGAAAGCAGGCCATCAGTAAATAACAGGAACTACTTCCATCTATCAGCCCATCGGCGCACTCTGCTCAGCCCAATAACAGGAAGAGAGAGGCACTTTCAGCTGCCGGTGCTGCTCAAAGGAGTTCAATCAAATTACTTTTTATGTCATGACAGAAACCCCCCTCCCACCAGTATTGAAGGTTCACCGTCTTTTTGTAAAGTTATATCGATTGTGTCTTGTGTCATCCTGTAATAAACACCATTACTGGTCAGAGAAAGTGCCGTCATTCATAAAACATCAGCTGCTGGGGGCTGGAGTGGAAGTCTAAAACAAATGGAAAGCGTTTCAGATGGCACTAAGGTGCACACAGGTGAGGATCAAGAAGACTTTACTTCCACAAAGAAGGAGGTCTTCTCAAGAGAAACGAGAGTACCGCCACCGGCAAGTCACTATGGAAACCCTCCCCACAGTTCACAGGTATTCACCATAACTCAACATTACCTGTTACCAACCTGACATCAGCAGTGTGACCCTGGAAAACAAGCAGTGTTATGTTTTTCTGGGTCCTACTGTTGATCCTCGCAATGCTGTAACTGTGTTTATAGGTCCGTGTGGCCATGAACTCGCACAACCTGCAAACCTCCCGTCAGGCTGAACTTTGTTTTACTGGTCTGGATTTGTCGAGATTCAAGTTAAGTCCTAAATATGTTTTGAGTTTATTACGATTTCTAGAAGAAATGAATAAATTATTTCTGGTTGCAGTATTTGAAACTCTTATCTGCATCTTATCAGTTACAAAATCCAGTTAACTGATCCGGGGCGTTTTTCTTTGTGTTTTTGCTTCTTGCTTGGCAGAAACAGGTTGTGGATGCCTGTTGCGTTGTTCAGGGACAGGTGAGTGAGGGGGTGTAAGTGTCCTGGGATGCATGTACTCCTTTCAGTATGATAATCAGAGGCCTAGGATAATAGGCTAGTCAGACCGTACTGAGTGAATTCAGTGGAATGTGTCAGTAGGATTAGGATTCATTTGCATTTAAATGATTTAGCCTGGAAAAAACTCTCTACCCTGAACACTTTGTCCCCCACCCCCATCTATTCCTGCAGGTTATCTACTACAGTATCACACTCATATGTATTACCATTACAGCTGATATACCTACATCCTTAGGTTATGGTTGTCCACCAAACGTGGTCCCAGCCAAGAGGTCGCCCGCACACCTCCGACTGGATCTACACAAGCAATATCACATTTCCCTAACCCTGCATACAGCCCTTACCTCTTTACATTTCCCTGAAAACTTAATAAAACATCAATAATCATACGACATCTGAAAGGTGAAAGAAATGTTTGCTTTACAAGGATGTAGTTTGGTTTTGGAAGACTAGATTTTACCTTTACCAGGTGAAGAGTACTGAAGAGTAGAGATCATTTCACCTCAAAAAGGGGAAGGGTTTTATTACAGGACTTTTTCAGTACTAGGAGGAGGACTTAGCCTCCTACAGGTAAACTTTCTGTTGAAAAGAGGAAGGACTTTAGTTTCCACTGTCTTACCTCTGCCAGCCGTGAGTGTTTGTGGACGTTCTCTCCTTTATGGACAGCGGGAGCGAGCTGCTGAAGAACTCCTCGACTGCTGGTTAATGCACGAGTCAGACGGGCAAATTTACCCCAACCTGCCGACGAGACAGAGTGACAGCTTCACAAGGTTGAACCCTCTGTAAATAACTAAAAAAGTGATAAAATAACAGAGTGGCTAACAGGGCAGACTGTATCTACTCTGCAACTGTTTGGTGATCCAAAACATACAACATTGAATTACACTTGAATCTTTAAGTTTTTAACCAGCCACATGTTGGGAATATCCAGGTTCCAGCAGATATGAACACATATCTTCTGTTTCTGCAGTGACTCTGGCGTTACATATCGACATAGTACAACAACCTAATATAATAACATGCGTCATTTGCTGTCAGAGTTTTGATTGTTGGTAAATGTTCTGACTCACGATGTTCTTTATTGAGATGTTACAGTCAATTCTGACATGAAACTCCCAAACTGAACTCTGCAAAAGACTTTCAAAGAGAACTTCTTGTAAAACTGTTTTGATGTGGTACGACTGCCTCACAAAACTGATCAAACCCCAATGATTACCTGTTGGTCCTAATCACTCATTCTTACAACTCACAGAAGTTCTTTGCTTGCTGCTCTGGCTTGACTGATGAAACTCAATGGATCTGTGTTAATCAGACATGTGTGCTGACACTGCCAACAGCCAATAGGAGTGGAGTCTGGACAGCTCAATGTGGGGACCAAATCAATTCAATGTTCAATACAGTAAATCGCCGTGTGAACAAAGACACCGACGGGGTGACCAGAGTGAGCTGCCCTGCATTTAGGAGTTAAATTAAATTGTTGGTATCCCACCCACCTTTTGAAGAGTCGTCCTCAATTGGTTGCTTGAAGGCGGTGATGTCACTGAAGGTGCAGAGAAACAGGACGACCTTGTCCTGCTCGTTCCTGATTGGTGCGATCTTCACGAAAAACCAAACAGGCATCCCTGCAGCACAGAACGGACATCAGTCGGCTGCTCCTCACAAAGACAAGCTGTCAGGTCATCAACAGTGATTTCACTTTGAGCTCTGGAGCACGGTCAACAGGGCAGCTCCAAGGAGTGCCGAGTGGACGTCACCCAGACGACCACGTGGCGTCAGGTGCTCAATTGGAGGGGGAACATTTAAGGTGCTTAAGAAACCGAAGATCTTCAAAGGTCTGAAACTTTGTACCCAACCAGAAAAGGACCAACGACTGATCTCATCTGAACATGAAACGCCAAACCAACGGCCTTGTCTGCTACAGAGCCAAGAAGGTCGTAGGTTCGACCCCGGCTTCCCCCCAGCCATGTGTCGAAGCATCCTTGAGCATGATACTGAACCCCAAATTGCTCTCGAATCTGTGCCTTCGGTGTGTGAGTCGAAGAGAGCGCACGTAACCCCTCT
>CM022472.1:583414-612055 GCA_011952105.1 Coreoperca whiteheadi
TCCCGCCCCCTTGACCCTCTGCGGCAACCCCGGGGGGTCAGGTCCCAGCTCCGCCCAGCAGCCCCCCGGCCTGGCTGTCCACCAATCAGAGACGGCTTCATCTTCCTCCCTCCACTAACGGACGTCAGGCTGAGTTTCTGTTGAGACACAAGAAAGAAACGCTGCGAGGCTGCTGCGTTCAGGTCCTGTGGGGAAATCTGAGTGACTTTACTCTTCAAAACAACGAAAGCGACTTTCACCGCTTCTGATCCGCTTTTCTACTCCACACGTGAACAGGTGACACGTTTACGCAAAACTAAATCCAAATCTGAGTGTTTAGTATTCGGTGAACAGTATTTCAGGGGTTGAAGTTTGCCTTTCCCACAGGACTTACACGCAGCGCACCTGCTGGTGGATGGACACCTGGTTTTAAAATGTTTTGTAAAAGAGGTTCGAGTAGAAGCCGTTCAGTCTTTAGGAATCTGTCAGTGCAGATTATTAAAGCAGAGCCTTTTCAGCCAACAGCTAATCCTCAGACATGTGGCGTCCCACATGGTTCCGTCCTGGGTCCCTTCGTCTTCTCCGTCAGAATGGCTCCACTTGGACGTTAACCACAAGGCCCTCAACAGTACCTGTAAAACATTTCAAAGCCAGTGATTTAGTCTCTGTCACAAGCAGCCTAGTAGACACTAAAAGCTGTAAGTTGCATTGATTTCTACAGCTCAATAATTAGGAACTGGAATCACTGTCATTTCTTACATTAAGAAACTTAACATTTTACCACCTTTCATGAGTCTTTATCCTCCACAATCCAGGGTTCACTACTGCGGACTCTTGTCTCTCGTTGATTGGTCGGTCCACCATACACTGATTTGTTATAGATGAAATGAACGCAACGAGTACTGGCTGTAATGACTGATGAATCCATATTCCTGCTCCTCTGAGAATGAACCCTTTTAGATTTTAATGACACCACGATCGGTCCTCTAGCGCCACCCTCAGGACAAACTACATGTTTAGCTCCAGTACCGGTGAGACTAACTGATAATTGTTTGTTCATATTGTAGCTGAATTGGATTCTGCAGCCTCTAGAGGGCGCTAACTGAACTTAGCTTTATTTTATTCATTTTAAAGCCCAAAATCACAGATTTGGCGAAGGGGCTTTAGAATCTAGATTCAGAAAAGGAAAAACTTGAAACTGAAAGACTTATGTTAAAAGGATCCATCTGGTGTTATTCTACCTTCCTCTTACTGTCAACAGCTTGTTCAGCCTCAAACTAACATGTCAGTCCGTCTCTTAATCCCGTCTCACTTCCTGTCTGTGGCTCTCAGCTCCGAGCGCCTTGGTTCCCACTGAGGACGTAGATCTTAAAATACATACAGAAAGCTGCAGTTTCATGTTTAACAGCTGCTCGCTGTAGTTTTTAAATCAAACTAACTGGAGGAAATAGTGCATCTGTCGGGGACTATTTCCAGCGGCGGATGAATCCACGTGTGGTGCTGTAGTGAGTGTTTGGGGCAGCAGGACGGTGTGGGCCCGAGTCAGAATAAACTCCAGGATGGATACAGTCACTGCTGCTTTGAGTCTGAACAAGAAGAAAAATACAGAATATCACCAGACAAGATGGTTGATCCCAGTTTATATGATTTGCCGTCAGCCAACATGGCGGCGTGTCCATGGTAACTAACAGTGTTGTGTACAGTAGCGTTAGACACCAACGTGTGCAGTTTGCTATCTATCTGAATAATTAGTAAGCCGCTGTCCATCCGGTCAGCTGTCAGTAACTTGTTAGCTAACTGTGGCAAACAGCTGCTGTGCGTTTGGTTTTCTAGTTGATTTGATGCTTTTTGGAAACCCTAAAGCGCCACCCGGACGTCCTTCGGTATGCGTGGAGTCCAGAACAGGTTTTGTGTAGAAATGTGTCGGTCAGCCAAGTGAAACATGTTCCTCACTGTTCTTTAACGTGTTGTTTCTCAGAGTGGCCGTTGTTTTCCCCTCGTGAGATTCATTTTGAAACTAAAATCCTAAATGTCTTTCGTCATCTGAGCTTCGGGTGTGCCGTCAAGTCCGTCCTTTCATTATTTATTCCTCTTCTCCCTGGTGCTACCAGTCTGGACATGGTGTGACAACGCATTGTGAAAGTGCTCTTAATGCTTTTTGGACAAACGTGTATTACGTAATTAAATGTAACCGGGATCATAGAGTCCTTTTGAGTTTCAGTGGAACTTGTCAGATATTGATGTTGAGATGAAGCCGCTGTCTCTCGGAGGCCGTTCTCATTAAAAACTACATTTGTACCATGTGACTGTTTCCATTCTTCATTAGGTTCACCTGTACCATCTAATGTTTCGTTATAGTCACTACAATGAGCACCACGTTCACCAGCTGCAACATTAAAGTGATGAATGCATCAGTAATGAGATCCAATATTATCTAGTTCTGCCTGCCGAGTGCTTTTACTTTGGTACTCAGACGGCTAGTTGACATGTTACTGGTTGAATATGGTAAATCCTGATGTGCAAAGTAACTTTGATGGCTGATAATTGTAGAAAAGTACAATTATTTCTAAGGTAACTCACTCAGTGACGCTTTAATAACAATAATCTCATCTGATTATTATTCAGTAACCCTGAAAGGTGCCATTCTGCACCATCGCTGCTGATACTTGGTATATTTTACTGGCTCTGTACTGCAGTATTTGTGTTATTATTAAGTGTTCTGAGTACTTCTCATCACAGTTGGTTGTCTTTATTCGTATGTGTAGTAATAACAGCAGGTTGTTGACGTTAAGTCACTTCCTGCAGTTCGAGTTTCCTCTTCCGCTGCGGCGCCTGTATCGACCGCGGGTAATCGATACCGATCAGAGCTATCGAGCCGGGGTGCCGGACGGGTGGCAGCGCGGGGGGGTTCGGCGGGACTTCAGAGGTCCCGGGCGGCGGGAAGAAAGCCCACCGGGGCCACGCTGACCGCGCGCGTGTCTGCGCGGAAAGTGAAAGTAAAGCAGCTCCGCGGGAGGACCCGCAGCCGCGCGGACCGGAAGGTAACAGCACCGTGTGTCGGGTTCCAGGCAGTCATTGATTCGGTTTATTGATCAGCTGGAGGCGGCGGGGACCCCCCTCCGGGGGCACAGCACACCTGCGTGACCTGTGATGTCATCGTCATTACAGAGGAATGTCCAACGCGCGTGTGTGTGTGTGTGTGTGTGTGTGTGTGTGTGCGCCCCATCAGCACGTGCGATGGCCCTGACAGGGGCCAGTCTGTGGTCCCTGAACCACTTTCTGCTAAATCCTTCCAGACCTTTGCTGAAGTGAGGTCTTCAGCTTGTACTGCAGCAGCTTCACAGCGTGGTATTTGTACTTTATGTGAGTACTTGTTCCACACCTGGGGGTGGGACACGTGGGGTCTGAGATGGTTTCTGATGAGGTAGTGGAGGTGTGAACAGCTGTAAGATCTACTTTAGCTTTCCTCATAGAGACCTGATCTTTTACTTTATGATCAAATGTTTCATTTCCACCTTAGATATCTTGATCTGTGATTGGTGCTTGATGCCAGGGTCCTTTTAGGAGAATATTAGAGGGTAAATGTACATTTTAAAATAGACAGATTCAATGAATTTGGTTTTCTAGAAGCACATGCAGAAGAGTCTGGGTGTATTTCTCCAGCCCTGAGTTCTGCCTGCAGGTCTTCCTCTCAGGATGCTGCTTGCACCAATCAGAGGGAGGGGGCAGTGGCCTCTATGTAGCCTGAGAGGCAACATGCGGGGGAAAGAAGCCCTCAGTGCTGTGACACCAGAGACAGATTGAAGTCATGTGATGTGGACAGACGACCTGCAGGTGGAGACGACTCCTCCACCTTTACATGAAGAACATCAGGACAAACAGCTGTCCAGTCTGCATCCTCCACTAACACGAACCAGGAAGGAGCGGACAGCAGTGTTTGCCCCGAGTTCCGCCTCTCAGGCTCAACTTCCTTGATAGTAGGTTTTATAAAACCTGAGGAAACGATAAGAGAACCGAACCATCTAACTTAAACAGAACAGGAAGCTCTTCAAGCAAATTTAATGCTCTGTATATTTTATTTTGAAAAAAACATTCAGATTCACAGGTCACAGTGTGCATGACAGCAAAATTCAAAAAGGACGCCACGCTAAGACATGACGACGATAAGAATTAAGTCTAAATTTAATATAGATTTTTTTCCACACACACACCAGTTAAACTTAACTGCAGCGTCATTCGCTCTCATTGTTTCACCAGTCTGGAGAGGAGCTGCTGGTACTTTCAGCCATCAGTCCAAATGTGTCCATCGGTCGTAGGTCCAGCTCAGCAACGACAGGTGGATTTAAAGAATGAAAGTCATTTTTAAAACCTATAATGAAATCTGAACTCACCCGTACGGTCTGTCCAGTGTGCCCTCCTGCAGACTCATGGCAACAGCAGATACAACGCTGGGAGGATCTCAGGAGTCCAGTTTGCGGTCTGAGGAGTCGAGACTGGGGTCCGAGGGCTCCAGGCAGCGGTCGACGGGCCCCGTCAGCTCCTGGGAGTCGGAGCTGACCTCCGTCCAGCACTCCCTGAAGTTTGTGTTGACGCTGAAGGAGGAGTTTGTTTGTCCCGTCTGCAGAGGAGTCGTGCTCAACCCACAGCAGAACTCCTGTGGACACATCTACTGCTTCCACTGTCTCCAAGGACTGCTGTAGGAGCCAGTCCACCTTAAAACGCACTCACACCGACACAGTCCACCTTAAAACCCAGTGGCTGTCTGAGAGCGCCTGTCAGCCGCGGACAGACCTCTCCGGGGGCTCTGGCTCCGTCGCTGTTTCCTGACCGTCAGTCTGCTTTGTCTTTCAGGGAGAGTTCAGCACCGTCCAGCCCCGTTTGTCCAGTGGACGGAGCCGTGATCACACCAGCTGAGGTCAGAACCAGCAGCACAATCACACAAGCGTTAGTCCGACTTAGACCTGCGAGGAGTGATTCTTTAGTTTGCAGCAGAACACAACAGGAACGCATCTTCACCTTCTACATCGGTGCGATGAACCTGTTAGGGCGGGTTTCAGAGTCCGGTCTGACGGTCTGGTCTCTGAGTACTGACAGGGTGACCGAATGAGACACAGGTGAGCAGGTGGATGTGGGAGTCAGGAGTCTGGGACAGGTGGGAAACTCTGAGGCCCCCTGGCGGACGGGCGGAGGATGGCATCGACAGTAAGGCTCCGTGATGCAGCAGCCCGGGGGCGGGGCTGAAGGGAGGGACAGAATGAGCAGAACAGGGCCGAGGCAGCCGGTGGTTCATCAGGATGAACAGTGTTCTCTCTCAGCAGGCGTATGCTTCACAGGCTGCTCAGTTTGGAAGCACCTCAGTGTCAACTGTGGAAAGGTCCCCTAATCCAGCGCTTTCTCCCGGCAGGTTTTCCAGGACAACTGCTGCAAACGAGAAATCTCCAATCTCGAAGTGTACTGCAGCAACTCCCCAGCCTGCACCTCTGTGGTCACGCTGAACCACCTGCAGGTGAACTTTAGCCTTTTCAGATTACTGGGTGTGAATGTGTACAGAGCTGATGTCTAGGGTCTCACTGTGACCTCGTTCCGCCCCACAAGGAAACACCAGCAGATAATGGGGAGTGATGGTAATACATTCTGTGGGTATTTTCTACTGTGCGCTCCTTCCACTTCCAGGCGCCACGACCATGAGGGGAACACACCACACTACGTAACACCCTAATAGATGGACACATCTAAACCCAGCAGTCCACCTCACAGACGCATTCAGGCTCCATTTCGTGACTCGGAGCAGCGCTGACGGTTTTCTTTCCTCCTCTGCAGGAGCACCTGCGGTCGTGCCAGTATGAGCAGCTGCAGTGCTGCAATCCAGGCTGCAGGGCGGTGCTACAGCGGAGATACCTGCAGGAGCACCTGGCCAACACCTGTCCTCACCGCACGGAGCCCTGCCCACACTGCCAGCAACCGCAGCGACTCAGCCTCATCCAGGTAAAATCCTCAGGGCACGCTCTTAAACTCCGTCCCGTCCCGTCAGGAGAAATACCGGCTGATCAGAATCCCTAAGCTTTCGGGGCGCTGAAAGGTGGCGTCCTGGTGATCCTGGTGTTTGTGGCGACTCTCTTCTGCAGGATCATGTGCAGAGCTCCTGCCTGGAGGTGGAGGTGGACTGCCCCAACAGCTGCCCCTACAAGGTCCCCAGACACAAGGTGAGCTCTTTCCCGCCATAAACCAGGACAGGGATTAGACGACTTTGGCTCCAAACCGGCTCTGGTCCAGGCTTTAGGTGTATTATTCATCATAAGCCCTGTAACCAGGATTTAGATCCACAGTCAGACCAAGACCTCTTGGCTGCCTGGAGTTCAACATTAAACAAACCTACTTACAATTGAACACACACACACACACAACCTGGTACATCTATACTTGTGAGGACTCTCATTGACATAATGCATTCCTCAGCCCCTAACTCTGACCCAATTGTAAGATTTACCCTTAAACCAAGTCTGAAGCCTCAAACAGCCCCTTGAAGGTCTCTTGAAAGGTGAGGACCAGCCAAAATGTCCTCACTCTCAAGATCTAAAAAGCAAATTGGTCCTCATAGTGTACAAGTGTACACCCCCCCCCCCCAAAGGAAGGTGAAATGAGCTCAGTGCTGCATTCAGTTTGTGGCGAGGATTTCCGTCCTCATGAAGCATCTGCAACGATGAGTTTTTGAACACTGCACTGTTCACGTCCATGTGATACCAGCTAGCCCTCTTCATCTTCTTCTTCACTGCCTTTGTTGGCGCATTGCAGCGTTTCAACGCATCACCGCCACCTTCAGATCAGTGGAAGGGTTTGAAACCATCGTGCATCTGCGTTCACAACAAACTCCACAGGGAACCTTTAACATGTAACGGGCAGCACGAACAGGATCACTGCTGGTGGATCGTAGTGAGACGGCTACTGTGATTCACATATGTAGACCTTAGAAGGGAACTGACCCATGAGTCTTCTCTTCCAGCTGGCAGAGCACAGAGACTCGTGTCCGGAGGTTCACACCCACTGCTCCTATAAGAGGTTCGGCTGCTCTGTTCAGGTGGGTCCATCTAAACAGGAAGTAAAACGCCTGCTCGCACGACGTGTGCGTGGCCTGACAACGCGTGCTGTGTCCTGCAGGATAAGAGAGGGAGAGTGAAGCTGCACGAAGACGCTGCCGTCAGTCATCACATGCTGCTGGTCCTGAGGAGCAACACCCACCTGGAACAACAGGTATGTCCCCCAAACTCCCCGGATTAGTACTTTACATTACTGCTGTCGTTACAGCGAGCCCACGCGGTTCCCAGCTCATCATTGTGTCTGAATTCTCTGTTGAATATGAAATAAATACCCCTTTGTTGAGAAGACTTACAGACCACGAGGCCTGAAAATATCTGTGTTAGATTTTCACGTTAACGCTGCAGCAGTCTGCCACCATGACACAAGATGTCTGCTCAGTTTCTCATTATAACGAGATATTTTTCATGTTTTGTTGACATATTTCTCATCATTACTACATACCTGATGAATAAAAATTGTGCTTTTAGCTATTTTGGTGAATAAAACACTCTCATTAGGGGCGGCTGTGGCTTGGTGGCAGAGGTATCCTTGAGCAAGATACTGAACCCCAAAATGCTCCCGAAGCTGCGCCTTCGGTTTGTGAATGTTCTCATGTGTAAGTCGCTTTGGATAGAAGCGTCTGCTGAATGACTAAATGTAAATGTCATTTGGCTTTGTTGTCCTGAAATGAACGTATGTATTTTTCAGTAAGTGGCAGGAAACAGAGCCCACACAGCAGTGGTGCCACGGACTCTGCTTAAAGACACAGTCCTTAGCCGTCCGTCCGAACAACACGCCGCCTGTCTCCATCCAGCACATCATGAAACCGAGCAGAGTCTGGATCCAGGCTCAGTTAACCCGCAGAAACACCGAAAGATGCTCTTTGACCACAAAACCAAATATTCCATTTACTATGAGAAACGCCTCTTGTTCTGACCGCATGGGACTTTATCTCGGCGTATTATGTAAATGTAAACGGTCTGTACCTGTATAACTCCTTTCTAGTCGTCCGACTACTCAAAGCGCTTTCACACTACAGATCACTTTTACCCAGACACACACATTCATGCGCTGATGGCAGGAGCTGACAGTCCACCATACAATTGAAACTAATCATTCACACACACTCACACACCGAAGGCGCAGTTTCGGGAGCAGTTCAGGGTTCAGTATCTTGCTCAAGGACACTTCGACACGTGGCCGGGGGAAGCCGGGATCGAACCGCCGACCTTCCGATTGGTAGACGACCCGCTCTGCCACCGAGCCACAGCCGCTATGTTATGGAACTTTGTGACTTTACAAAAATTAACGGTGTGTTGTTAAAATGAGAAAAATAAATGTATTTATTGACATTGCCTGCTTCCATTCCCTCAACAAAGGTCAGGAAAGGCTTCCAAATATTATAACATGTCCCAGCAGACCTTCTGACTGTATGTCTATCTTCTCTAACTTAAGATGGCACATGACTTCCCTTATCCGGTGGAATGAAGTCTATTTTAACAGCATCAGTCTCCTAGCCACAAGAGAACACAAGGCCAACATGCTAATTTCCCTTTTACTAAGAGAGGTGTTTTCGGGGCAACACCAACCAATGCAAGAAATGGGGACGGCTCTACTACCTCTCCAAATAGCCCAGAAAAGGTCTCAAAAATATGAGGCCAGAACATGTAAAGTCTCGGACACGTCCAGAACACGTGCAGCAGAGGGGAGCCTGTCAGCTTTAATCTTAGGGACTCTGACTCCGGAGCAGTGCAGACGATGTACAACAGCATGTCTTTGGCATATGGAAGATGATAACATTCCCTGTATCATTGTGTGCCAAACTTCCTCTGAAGTAGTTTCATCTAAATCGGTCTCCCAGTGATTTTTGAGTAGGTCTAAAGGTCTTAACTCGTGCATGCTGAGTAGTTCGTAGATCCCACTTTTAGCCTGTTTTGCTAATGTTGGATCTTTCTGACTAGAAACTAAGTGGCAGGAGCATTCACCTCAGACTGCTGTCTCCTCGGTCAGGTGGAGGTTCTCCACCAGGAGGCGCAGCTGAGGCAGCAGGAGGTCCAGGCGGACAGTTTACTGCTCGCAGGTCTGCAGAAGAAAATCCGACCGCTTCTGGAACAGAACAGCAGCCATGAACACGTCGTCTCTGCAGCGCAGGTTTGATGCCGACTGTCGCTTCTTTTCATCTGCACCGCCACGTCTCCGTCACCACGCTTAACGCTGAGCTATGAGCAAGACCTTTACCGGAAACATTATTTACTCACCTCAAAGGATCAGTCTGGTGTCATCCTGCATTTTTCTTACAGTCTACAGCTCCTATGTTCAGACCCAAACCAACAACATGTCCGTCCGTCTCTCAGCACTGTCTGACCTTCTGTCTGTGGCTCTCAGCGCCGAGCCCATTGGGTTGTGGACGACAGTGGAGCTCTATGGAAAAATACAGAATATCACCAGACTTCTACAGTCACTTTGTTCACAACTGTGACATCGTGAGTCATTTTCTCAAAGCAGGCCGAAGCCAACTCAGCGTTGATTTGGACAACACACACACACACACACAAAGGTGTTAGCTGTACTCCGTAACGCCACACCACTGTTGTAGAAGTGTAATGATGAAGCTGTGGAGAATCTCATGTTGGAAACAAACAAACCTAAGCCCTGAAGGCTATAGAAGGTGAAAGTACCGGAGCATGTTGGCGAGTGCATCTTTAGCTAAACATGAGCTCTGCTATCATCTGTATCTGCTGCGCTTTTCACACACTTACCAGCAAACTTGAATTTGCAGTGAAAACCTTCCTGAATCGTTCATCACAGCCTCCAGGTCCTAAACATCGTGAAGTGTCAAGTTCTCGCTTGTTTTGCAACGATCTTACGTTCTGGTGTTTTTACCTGCGTGTCTGTGTGGACAGAGGACTCTCAGCAGGCAGGAGGACACCCTGGCCAGCGTCCAGCTGGATGTCCAGCAGGTGTCTCGAATACTCGGTCCCGGTCTGGAGGAGCTGGAGCAGCTCAGAAAGTCTCTGGATGCTGTGATTGAAGAAGTGTCGGCAACCGAGGCCCTCAAAGAGCACCTGGGTAACAGAACCGGACAGCCTGCCTCTATAAACCTGCCCTGAGTCAGTAACAGGTCGGTTTCAACCTTTGCACGACATTTCAGCAAATGCTGTTGGTGTTTTCAGGAACTCTGGAGGGGAATCTGAAGCACCACTCGGGTCTCCTGGACCTCCATGCCGCTCAGCTCAGTCGCAACAAGCAGCACCTGCAGGAGCTCGAGGCGACGTCCTACGACGGCAAGCTGATCTGGAAGATCGACGACTTCAGGAACAGGAGGGAAGCCGAGGCCAAAGGTCAGCCGCCTTGCCTGAGCAGCGTGCCGTTCCACACCGGACGCTGCGGCTACAAAATGGCCGCCAAGGTCTATCTGAACGGAGACGGGGAGGGAAGAGGGACTCACCTGTCCCTTTATGTTGTCCTGATGCCGGGAGACTTCGATGCTCTGCTGCCGTGGCCTTTTAGGCAGACCGTGTCTCTGTTTGTTCTGGATCAAAGCGGTGCCGGTAACCACCGGAGTCTCAGCTTCAGACCCGACCCGACGTCCAAAAGCTTCCAACGACCCGCCGCCGAGTCCGTCAGCAACGTAGCTGTTGGATTTTCATGCTTCATGCCGCTCGACAAGCTCGTTACTCCCCAAAACGCTGCGTATGTCAACGATGACACGCTGTTCGTCAAAGTGAAGGTGGACATGGCCGGTTTGGAGCTGCTGTAAGGGACCACGTGTAGGATTTGATTTCTTTACTTTGGCTCCATCTGGTGGTCGTCTCAGGAAGGACACTGTGGTAGACAATGCTACACAGACTGATACCATTTTCACTGTGATGGGCTTATTGTTCTACAAAATGTGTCAGAATAACTTGAAAGAAGCTTAATTACGTAAAAACAAAAATCTACAAGTTGACACTTTAAAGAAATAGTTTGACATTTTGGGAAACACTTTCTCTCTCTCTCTCTCTGAGAGTCAGACGTTGATGGCACTCACATCGAGAAAGAGAATGAGCACATTTGCCAAAAGGTCGAACTTTAAGCTCTCAGGGATCGTTTGGAGTTCTGACTCACAGATAATAAACTCCAACAAACACTGTGCTTACTACTAATTATTTAACACCCTTTATCTTGAGATCATGACTCAACCGTCTGATTATTGGCGCCAGATCAAGTTATTTAAGTCTGTTGTCCCGAGATAAGGATTTAATGACCAGGTTATCTGTATATATTTTCAGTATTGATCAGGACTTCATATCTGAAGATACCAGGCAGCTGTACTTCCTGTTCTGTCCAAGTCTGTTTTATCACGACGCCGTTCCTCTCAGCGTGGTCATCAGCACTGTATTATTTCAATAATTAAGTCATCATTCTTTGAAGAAACAAAAAAGAATTTGCACCAAAAACAATGTTACTTCAGGAAAATGTGGTGAAGCTGCTGTCGGCCCACGGGAGCTGAACTACACGTTAAAGTGGCAGCTGCCGCAGCGTCCAGCTGTTCTGCTGTGGACGGACGTTACGGTTTCTTGTCCTACTTCTTCCGCAGGCGACCCACCGTTACTGCTTCCATTACGAAGTCCAAACCCCCCCCCCCGAACACTGCCTGTTCATGAACGCGTCGGGCTGCACGGAGGGTGAAACGTGAGGTTTGAGTGCCGTCAGGTTCGGGTTAGTTTGGCTTCAGTGTGACCGCCCTCAGGTGTAAAGCAAAAGGAGGCCAGTGATCACACTTTGTGTCTGTTTACAAGAGTTGGTCATGTATTGTTGCTATAGAGACGAGAGAGGCACTGTATCGGCCCGGATATCAACTGTCACCTTAATCAGGCATCGAGAGAGAAAGTGGAGTTGTATCCTTAACAAGGTTCTCAAGCTGTCTGTGAGAGACACGACTCGGGGTTTTATTGAGCAGGAAGAAATAAAGTTCTCTTTTGGTAAAGTGTGATAAAGCTGGTTTCTTCAGTCTTTTTCACGAACGTCTGACTTCACACTGGAAGCAGTCTTGTTTTTATATCCTCTTCGTCCTAAAACTATGTGACTAATATACACACCCCCCCCGCAGCCTCATGCAACAGTTTATTTCTTAAATACAAAGTGTGTCCATTTTCAAAGGCTGAAAGACCTCAAACAGCTGGATTTTTAAGAAGGAGCTGTCAGTGAGGGAGTCCAGAGTGTTGAAGTCCTCTGTAGGTTTGGTCCAAATATAAAATGACAACAAGGGGATTAGCAGCAGATCTCACAGGGCAGAACTGGTTCCTTCAGAGCAAAGAGCCAAACTCTGTGCTGCTTACAGCTACTAGGTTATTCCAAGTGGCTGCACTGGATGAAGTTACAGTGTGTCGTGTCATCAGCTTCATAGTGACTTTCAGCTCCCAGAGAAATAACTCTCAGCATTCTTGATATAATACAGACAGGAGGAGGCCGAGGCGTCTCGTACTCAAACGTTACTGTGGGATCGCCGTGTCACGCACTCTTAATGAACTGCTAAACTACACAGAGGATACAAACACACAGGTTAAACTGCTTTTGACTGTCTTATCAGGAAAAATCCCCACACTTACGTGTTACCAAATGATTTACATAAAGATACGTTTCTCATGCAGGTTGATTATTCCCTGAACAGCTCACCATCAGCAGATTTAACAGTTGGAGTACTTTAATCCTATATCTAACATCAGAACCTCCTGCGGTTGGTTCGATTTCACACCACAGACAAACCATGACCCTCCTTGTCCAGCAGTCTCGGCCCGGCTGGTCGGTCTCCAGAGGTCAAAGGAACCGCACCAGCTGGGCGAACGTAGCAGGTTCCCAACCTACCCAGCAGGTGAGGTGTGAAAGCACCGTGGGAACTGATTGATAGACTCTTGTCAGGGTTTCAGGTGAATTCAGGCATCAGAGGGAGGAGGGCAACAGACAAACGCACACAAGACAAGCAGGTAGAGTGAAGGCACATTTACCCCAGGCAAAGGACTGGAACAGGAACAGGTAACAGCTCAAACACTGCAACAGGTAACACGAACGCAGGAGCAGGTGGCTGGATGCAAAGGCTATGAGCAACGTAACAACGCTGACAAGGAGTGAGTGGTAAAGGGCCTGCAAATATACTGCAGGGCTGATGAGGGAAAGTGGAAACAGCCGAGTGCAAGTGGCAGGCAGGTGACTGGGACAGGAGAGAGAGGGTCTGAGGCCATCTGGTGGCCGGGTGGAGAATGGCAATGCAGGGTCCTGGGGAGGTGGGGCTGTTGGCTCACTCGGTCACCGTCAGGGTCTGCAGCGAGAAGCGTTCGTCCTTCTGCAGCTCCGACAGCAGCTGCAGACCTGCTTCTCCTGGACGACTCCGGCTCAGCTCCAGGTCTCTGAGGCGTGAAGGGTTCGAGCGCAGAGCCGAGGCCAGAGACTCGCAGCCGCTCTGCGTGCACTCCGACAGCCTGTTCGAATACCACAGTAACAAAATACACCACCTTCTTTTCGGGCGTCAGCTTCACATTCGGTGTAACGACACGCGTGGCATCATTCTCAACATCTGACTCTCTGCAGGAAACCATATATGACCACCATATATGAGTTATCGGCTTCTACTTCCATTGTGTCATACAGTATATGTCTTACTTAAATGTAAAGTTTTGTTTAATGACCCGGATGAAGCCAGACAGTAACATGTTGGCAGCTGCAGCCTGAGTCTGACGAACCCTGAAGTGACCTAAATGTAAAAACTAGATCAATTCTATTTCTTTATTTACAGAACTGCTTCCCGGGGAAGAGAGAATTACAGGGAATGCATTTAAAAAACTCACCTCAGTATCTCCAGTCTACACTGGGGTTTCCTCAGCCAATCAGACACCAGCTTCACCCCCTGGTCCATCAGCTTGTTGTAGCTCAGGTCGAGCTCTTTGAGAGCAGAGGAGCAGCTGAGGGCAAAGGTCAAAGACCGGCAGCAGGCTGCCGTTAACGTGCAGCATTTCAGGCTGGACGGAGACAATTAGAAACAGTTTTCAGACCAGTTTGTTTTGGGTTCTAACTTTTTGTGCAAGTGTGTCTGAAAGATTCATCAACAACAAGTGTGTCATGTTTCTAGATGGAGCCGTGGCTGAGGCAACAACAGATTTCTTCATTGGTTTTAGATTCTTCTTTTAATGTTTGAATTCTACATTCACACTGTCTAAACGCTTCAGTATCACACCAACAACTGGCCAGGTTATAAATACTTAGGATAGGGGATTTTACTGGTGAGTTTTAGCATGATACCTGAAAACTATCTCAGCATGCCTGAACGTGTGACAGGTGTGTCGCAGAGCAGCATTTTCTTAAGCAGCATTTGTTATTCAAAGTGAGCCACAACACTCACTTCAGTGTCTCCAGCTGACAAAGTGGCTCAGCCAAGAACTCTGAAAGGTTTTCCACCCCCCCGTCTCGGAGGTCATTTCTTGCCAGATCCAGAACTCTCAGGTGGGCGGGGTTAGACTTCAGACTGGAAGCGAGGGCAGCACAGCCACTGTCTGTAAACCGACAGCCAGCCAGTCTGTTGGGGAAAACAGTTTGAACCTATAGGTGGTAACATGTAGCGGCAGCTCCAGACCCTGACCCAGTGGCTGAGCTTTTCATATGGGATGGACCAACCTGTTCTCACCCCAGGGCGTCATATAGAGACGTTTTGTCACGCCCTCGGCACACGGTACCCTTTAGTGTCTGTAGGAGACGCCTTCAGAAACGACTTCATTAGGTAGTGGGAAGTCACGGGACATTATGTGACTTGTAACATTAAACTTTAAATAACTTAGCGTCCACTTTTGGTCTCGCATGAGACACGAACCCCAGTCTCCTGGGTGAAAGTCCTGCGTTTGTTTGTACTCGCTCCAGGTTCTACATCACCTGACTTCCTTTTTGGCAGCCCTGTGCCCTGAAGGCGTCTCCTACAGAGCTAAAGGCTACCTTGTGCGTCTGTATACAACGCTGAGGGGCGTGAGAAAACGTTGCTATATGGCGCCCTGGGAATGAAGAACGAGCTGGATGTCATTCAAATCAACACGGGTTGGTCAACCCGCCAATGGCCCAGACCCGATGACTCCACACCTGTAAAAGGAAATATTACAGAAATGGCCAAAACACATGAGCTTCATTATTTTCTAAGTGACTGAACATCACACTTGTGTCTGAAGACAAAAGGAAGTTTCAGCCATACGTGACGTTTTAAATATGTAGTAAGTCTTTTTCCCAATCAACAGTGAAGTCAGTGAGGAAGTGTCTTAAGCTGCAGTTCCTCTAAAAACCACTAGACTAACTTAGCAACCCCAGATATATATTCAGTGGCATGTGTCTGGCATCACTTGTACTGATTAAGATTTCTTCAAGTACGAGGACTGTCTCACCTCAGCGTTTCCACCTTGCAGTTTGGATCCTTCAGCAGAGCAGTGATCTCCGTCACTCCGGCATCACCCAGATTGTTTCCTCCCAGATCCAGCTCCCTCAGCTGGGAAGGGTTCGAAGCCAGAGCTGAGGCCAGAAGTGCAGCACATTCCCTTTGTAGGTTTGTCTTAAAAAGCCTTCACAAAACCAGTAAAAGTTTCTCAGTCATTTTCAAAGTCCCAGAGGTTGCTTAGTTTCGTAGTTGCGTTTGTATGCTGACGCAGCAGGAAACTATTTTTTTTTCCCTTTTTCTCCTGAATTTTGGAGTCCAGATCACTGCTAACGCCATTATTGGTTTGGAAGGAGTAGACGGGCACCTACTACCTCCATGAGATGTGCTATTTACAGCTGCTTCTGTTCACCTGCCAGCAAGGAGCTCCAAACATGAGGTGTACACCCCCCCCCCCCAAAATCCCATACACCTACATTCAGCACCGACCAATAAGAGTCTCTAGTGGAGAAAGCTTTCAAACTGTCAACATCAGCAAGTGTTGTTTGTCGGACTGCATGACCAAGCAGGAGGTACCAGACATCAAACCTGCAGTGGTGGAATTTTGCTGCAGGACACAAACGTTGTCAGTGGCTGCATGAAATAAAAACTAGTTGATTTTACTGTTCTACCAAGTAAATGTATCTCTGGGGGCTCACATAATGCACACTCTAAGCAAACAAATGTCCCCTTTGGGGCACAATATAATCTATTTACCTTCGGTCAGCTGGGTTTAGGTAACAGTAGAAAATTAGTAGTGAAGCCTTTATATTTAGTGGATTTGAACACTGGTGCGAGCCTCACCTTTCCCACAGCTTACCATAATCTCTCCAGCCGGCAGTCAGGATGCCTCAGAAAGCCAGAGAGCCGAGCGACTGTCCGACCTCCAACACTGTTCCCGCTCAGATCCAGGTTTTTCAGGTGAGATAGGTTCGAGCTGAGAACTGAAACCAGAGGTTTCCCTCCGATGCCACAGTCACGTAACCTGCCGACAGGATAGACACCTGAGTCTGCACCACCATCAGGGCAATGTTTCCACCTATATATCCTGATATCCTGATCCCTTTCCTGCTCTCCAGAGGATCAACACTTTCGATGTTAATGACCCCGTGACCTTTCCTCTAGCGCCACACTCAGGACAAGCTTTATATTTTAGCTCCACTACTGGTAAGACTAAGAATAGCAAAGTCACATGCTGTTAACACGTTACCTGAGTGTTTCCAAAGAGCATTTGTTGAGAACTTCGGAGAATCGCTCCAGTCCTTCATCATGAAATTTATTCATGCTGAGATCCAGCTCTCTCAGGTGGGAAGGGTTTGAAGCCAGACCACGGGCCAAAGACTGGCATCCCTTTATTGTAATGCTACATTCCTTCAAACTACAGAAAAAGAAACAAAAAGAGTGTTATGGTTTATGCACCATGTCCCACATTTATTGGCCGAAAAAGAAGCTCATAGCCTGATGGTCTCATCTCAGCGGATATAGATCTTTTTGGAATCTGGAGGAAAGCATTGTATTCTCTAACATGGTCATGTGGTAATGGGAAATTCAATGTGACAGAACAGTTGTAAAATTATATTTGCACCTCCACTTTGAGCCTCAGGGAGGTGCTATAGTCAATTAATAGCCACCAAAACATGTGCAGTCTTGTCCAGAATGATAGGTCCAGAATGTGTTTAGCTTAGCACGAAGAATGAAAGCAGTGGGAAACTGCTAGCCTAGCGCCATTAAAAGTGAAAAATTCCACCTTTCAACAACAACCAACAGCTCCACACATGTTGTATTCTGCTGTCCACTGGGTATAGTTGACACTTAAGTTAAGACAGAAATCAAACCAACAACCTCACTTTGAGTTCAGGAATTTAAAAATGCATTAGCTCCAATGCTAACTGCTGCTAAAACTCCCTTTTAAATTTTTTCTTTCTACACCAGTTTAACAAAGCCTTTATTTTTCCCCACAGTGGGGAAATTGCATTTAGCAACAGCAGGGGTACAGTAGTAAAGCAGCAGTATCACACACACTATGATAAAACAGAAAACCTAAAATAGACTATAGATAAGTGGGCTAACTATGCTAACAGGTATTGCAAATGTAAATCTGACAGACTTGGAGTTGTTGTAAGGTGGATTGTTTCTCTTCTGATGGAGCTAGGCTAACAGTGCCCCTCTGCTTCCAGTCTTTGTGCCAAGCTAAGCTAAACATGTCCTGGACTTTATCTCTGTACTGGATCCACAGAGATGAAACTGATATCTATCTGAAACATCACAGGCTTCTGAAGGGAAACATCTATTGTCTGTTCATTGTAACATCTACTACATTAAAGAAAAGATAATGACTCCCAGTTTAAGAGTCCCACAGTCCTTATTACTTGTATTATAAATCACTGAACACATACTGTGCATCTGGATGGTCTTACCTGAGTCTCTGGAGTTTGCAGTTTGGACTTTTTAGACCGTCAGAGAGCAGCGTCATTCCAGAGTCCTGCAGTTTATTTCGGCTCAGGTCTAACTCCTCCAGACCACAAGACTCCAAGCTGACAACTGATGAAATATACTTGCAACATCTGTATGTGAGGTTACAGTCACTCAACCTAAAGTGGAAAACAAAAAGACACATTACCTCTCCCCTGTCCCTCTATACTTAAACATAACCTGAGAGCTTCAGAGTAGTTGGTTTCCATGAGGCCAAATACTTACAAAGCTGTCTTTGATGCTCTGAGCACTGGCAGCAGCCTCTCCAGAACTTCATCTGATCCGTAGTAGTTCTTCAGGTCAAAGACATCCAGCTCTTCATTGGAAACAAGCAGCACAAAGGCCAGAGCTGACCAATGTGCAGGTGAGATTTTACTAACATCTCCTGAGCTCTGGTACTTTTGGACTTGATCTACCAGAGACTGGTCACCCAACTCATTTAAACAGTGGAATAGATTGATACTCTGGTCGGTGTAAGACAGTTTCTTGATCTTCTCGTGAATGTAGGTGATTGTCTCCTGGTTGCTCTGTGGGCGTCTTCCTTTAAATCCAAATGCTTTCTGAAGAAGCTCCTGATTTTCATCCTTTGACAGACCGATCAGGAAGCGCAGGAACAAGTCCCACTGTCCATACTTGTTGGACAAAGCCATATCCACCGCGTTCTTGTGGAGGAGGACGACAGGAAGTTCTCCTTTCTCTGATGCCACTTTCACACTTGTCTTGCTGGGAAGCAGATTGTCTCCGCAATCTTGGAAGGTCTCTAAAACATACAGAGCTGCAAGAAACTCCTGAACACTTAAATGTATGAAAGAGTAAACCTCTCGTTTGTGAAGACCGTATTCTTTTCTTATGATCTCTGTACAAACTCCCGAATAAACTGCAGCTTGTTCCAGACCAATTTTACAACTTTTCAAGTCATTTTCATAGAAGATTATGTTGCCCATTTGTAGCTGTTCAAATGCCAGCTTTCCCAATTTCATGATCACATCTTTGTCTGTTTCACCTTCCTGAAAATCTTTCTGGTGTTTCAGCTTTGTCTGGATGATCAGGAAGTGTGTGTACATTTCAGTCACAGTCTTGGGTAACTCACCTTTGTGAGTTTCTGTCAGGAGACTCTGGAGAACTGTGGCTGAAATCCAACAGAACACCGGGATGTGGCACATGATGTACAGACTTCTCAACAGCTTTGACTGAAGATGATCCAAGATCCTCTGAGCCACATCCTTGTCACTAACTTTCTTTTGAAAGTACTCCTCCTTCTGCTCATCATTAAAGCCTCGTACCTCGGTCACCCTGTTGATGAACTTGGAGGGAATCTTAGTGGCTGCGGCTGGTCTACTTGTGATCCAGACTGAGGCTTTGTGCAGCAGTTTCCCTGTGATTAAGTTGGTTAGTAGGACGTCTACTGTTGTCGTCTTCGTAACACTGCGGCACATCTCATTTTTCTTGAAGTCCAGAGGGAGTTTGCTTTCGTCCAGGCCGTCGAAGATGAACAAAACGCTTGAATTGTTGTAGTCAGACGTTTCTAAATCCTTCACTTCTTGAAAATAGTAATCTATTAACGTCTTAAGACTCCAACACTCATCTTTAATTAAATTCAAGTCTCTGAATGTGAATGGAAATATGAACTGAGTAGTTTGGTTGGCTTCTCCAACTGCCCAGTCCTGAGTGAATTTCTGCACAGCGACAGTTTTTCCAATGCCAGCGATTCCCTTCGTCAGAACTCTCTGTGGAGGATTCTCTTCATTGTATAAAGGTTTAAAAATGTCATTGAGGTGGATTTTCCTCTCCTCACTCGTACACCTTCTACATTCTAAATCAATCACCTCGTGTTCGCTATTTACTTCCCCACTGCCTCCCTCTGTGATGTAAAGCTCCGTATAGATTTTGTTTAAAGGAGTCAATAATCCATCTTCCTCTGTTACTTGAGACAGATCCTTTGTTCTATGTTCAAGGTAAGATTTTAGTTCAGCTTGGCACCTTTGGATGTTTCCTGAAAGATGATTGAAAAATAGTTACATATAGAATTTAATTTATGTTCTCATTTTCTTCCAGGTTAGTAAATACTGTGTGTTTGTGGTTTCAAGAACCAGACCTGAACCACGCTGGGTTAAGAATTGAGTGTGGATGGATGGATCTCGGGTATTTTGAATGAACCCAACAGGACTCCAAAATGATGGTTATGATTATAGTTTTAAAAAATTAATGAATAAATCTCGTTAATTTTAGATTAATACACCAAGAAGATACTCGGATGTTGGCAGGTTAGCAAAACTCAGGTTAGCATTTATTCAGAAAGCAAAACCTCATGTAAAGTACAAGATGGGCAGATAATAAGAAAGAAAAGGGAAACAGGTGATGGTCACTAACTTTCATGGAAGGAAATGTCATCCCCACAAAACCTTCATAATAATTCACTATGTTTTCTTAGCAGAAGAACTTTTTAGTCATGAAAAATCAGTTTAACGTATGTCACATTTTTGCGTCTTTAGACATCACAGTACCTTCGGTTTTGGGAGAAACAGCGTTCGTCTCGTCTGTCCTGTCAGGAGAGTTGCCTGAAACAGAAACATGCAACATCTCATGAGCAATGCTAAATCAGTAAAGTCGTTTTGGTGGTCGCATTTTATGCAAGTAAATAATCAAACGTAAATATGGTATTTATTTGAGTTATAAATTAAGGGTAAACATTTACCATATTTGTTGATGACATTGAGGGTCAGATTCCGTCCCACATGAACACCAGTAAGCTGAGGAGTGTTGATGACACCCCCAGTCTGAGCGGTGACTGTCGGGCTTCCTGCTTCCCTCAGAGGTTCAGCTGATGAGAATGAACAGAATAATCAGGAAACAGCAACCACAACTCACTTTCCTTCAACGGTGTATAAGGGGTTCAGAGAGTCTGTTTAGTTAAGAGCTGATTTAGCAAAAACCTGAAGGATCAAGAACAAATAAAGCTTGGTAAAAATGTGATCAATGAGACTGACACACATTTAAATTTGAACTGACCAGACAATATTTATTGGACTTTTCTTAACCTGCAGAACTAAGAAGGTAAAAATGTTTGTTATTATGTGACTAAATGTGACTTCAGTAAAAAAAAGTGTCTTTGTGTCTTTGCTGCCAGATTCATTCAACAGGTTTGAAGTATCAAATCACAGAATCTTAAAAATGTTCATTCACATTTTGTTCCCCGGAAGGGTTTTTTGTGTGACAACTTGTTTGTAAGCTTTGTTTGAAATTTTTATACTGTACGACCCGTCAGAGAATCACCACCGTGACCCTGGTAGCTGTGTTGTCAGGGTCAGCAGCTCCTGGTAGGGTCACCCAAGGCCCAGAATAGAGAGACCAGAGCCCTCTTTTGAAGACAGGCCTGCAAGGGGGGTGATCGCCTGGTGGCTGGACCTACACCCATGAATCCCAGTCGGGCTCAGCCTGAAGGGATGACATGGGGTACCTTATGGCCCACCACTCACAAGGATAGACGCAAGGTTTGGGTGCATTACCAGTTAGGTGGTGGACAAAGGCAGGGGCCTTGTCATGCTGAGCTCAGGCTGTAAGAACTAGTTCTAATGACGTGGAACGTCAGCTCTCCAGTGGGGAAGGAGTTTCTATGGGAGGTGGAGTGGAAACAACTAGCTATAGTTGAGCTTACCTCTATGCACATCACTCGCTGTGAAACCATAACTCGGAGCTGTCTCTAAGGGTGCTTAGAGACAGGGTGAGGAGCTCAGACATCCAGAAGAAACTTTGCTTGGGTCCAGACCTTTGCATCCGAATTCAAGAGAAAATAAAACAACGTAGAATGTGGTCCCGCTACATGCTACTTTGTGGAATAAATAGTAGGCTAATGGAAATGTTATATATTTTAGAAAAAAGCTAGGCTACCCAAAACCTACAGGGAATGCAGTTAAACTAGTAGCATGGCTACTCCATTGTGCGTGGACAAAATACCAAGAACACCTTCTAAATCAATGCAATCCAATACTAAAACATAAAAATAATGAAGGAAAATCTTTCAGTCTCAACAACGCAACAGTAAACCTTAAAAAAGTTAAAGGGATGGGAAGTGCTTGTTACAGAACTAGTGACACACTGTGGGGAAGGAGTGACTGTGGGGGTGTTGATGTTCTTGCGTCCATCCACTGTATGTACCCCCTACGAACGGAGCAAGACCCAAGAAGAGTATGTAAGCCTGTGAGCTGTGTCTGCTGGGCTCAGATCTGCAGAACAAATGGATGTTTGTGCTGTTCAACAGGAAACCACGGAGAGGAAATCTGCTGCTGAGTCACAGTTTGCCTTTGTACTCTTCTGAAACCTTGCAGTGCACACAGTGGTTATCAGAATTGTGAATGAATTAGAAGGCTTCCCAGACCCAGACCTTTGCACAGCTGATCTGAACTTGTAACTTTGGTGTCACACACACACGCTTGAACTTTAAAGTGTTTTGTTTATTGTTTCTTGACTGTGCAAGTTCATTTTCACATTAACTTGCTGGAGGAGGAACATTTCTTTAAATCCCACTTTAACACCTGGGACGTACCTGCAGGCTTAATAATCGCAACTGGTTTCAAACCAATCAGGGTCCAGTATGAAACTTACACAAGTGTGATGTGAAGCCTCCAAGTCAAACACTGAAAACTGACTTTGCAGTGAAATAGGAGACATCTTGTGTCCAGCTGTTAAACTTTCTAAATGAAAAATATTTGCATATTCATAAATGAGGGAAGTACCAGGACCTGGCAATTGGTGGGCGGGAATGCTGTCCGAGGATCCCGTGTGTCCTGCACAAGTCTTCTTTCTGACATTTTCAAACTTAGAATTTCTTTCAAAGGATTTTCAGACACTTTTTTCTATTCATGCAAATGTAGCTCACAATAGGTGATACAGAACCACAAGTAGTGACATTATTTATGAACATAATGGTTTAGACCTTTTGTTCGTCCCTCAGTCAGAGCAACACTCGACAGACAGACTGACACAAGGTAGTGAGTTAGGTTTCCACCCTGCAGCCCAAACAGGTTGGGTCACGTCACAGTTATTAATCACAGTCTGAATCATTGTTGACTTTCTGCTTCAAAACACGACATGGTTACAGCAAAAAACCGAAAGAATTCAGTCTCACTATGACGCACATAAACAAATGAGTGATACTTAGTAAAGCCACCATCTTACCACATTGTGATGTTGCTGGATCCACAGCCTGGCCAGTCGAAGACACGTTTCCCATTCTGCATCCCTTCACCCAGCTCCTCTGACTGAGTAAAGAAGTAAAGAACAAGCATCACGCAGAAAATAGTAACAATAAAATCATGATTTTATTTCACGAGGCCTCCTCCTGCATTTCCACACTTACTTTCAGTCAGCCAGGTAATATTAATCAGAGCAGAAATCAAAGTCCTGAGAACCTCAGACGTTGCTTCCTCCTCTTTTCCTCGCAGCTGCTGCCCAGCTCTCCCTTCAATGACGTGAGACAACAGGAAGTGGTTCTGCTTTGTGTTAACGCCCATTTTATTCACCAGATAGTCAGCGTGCAGTGGAGGCATCTGCTTCTCTTTTCTATGCTGTTTAATAGAAAATAAAAACCTGAACGGGATGTAATTTAATTTCTTTATTTTCCAAATGGAAAGTGCTTTTGTCTGCTACAGTACATATCTGCTCTGTGATTAAAAAGGGTTAGATCCATTTTTATTCAAAGATAATTCTCCTAAAGTAGAAGAAAGAAATAGACGAGTTTAGAGGTTCAGTAAAAACATTAGCAAAACAAGAAGTGGAACATGATACAGGTCCTAGTGATCATTGCAGCAGATTGTATTGAACATGTGTTCACTACTTATAGCACCAGTGGACACATGCCAGGTAATGTGGCGTGAGCGACACCTGCTGGTGAAATTTATTATATCTGTAGGACAGTCAACTGGAAACTGGATGAGTTAGAGAAGGAAAGCAGGAGGCGGGAAAGGAAAGTGAAAGGAGGGTTTAGGGGGGATAGATAAAGAAGTAAACAGGATATGGAGGGAAAAAAGGGGGGGTTGGAAAGGAAGGAAAAGGAAAGGAGAAGGCCGGGAAAGAAAAGGAAGGGAAGGAAAGAGAGCATGAGGAAAGGAGGAAGAATGAAGAATTGTTGTTGGGGAGAGAGGAAAGAAAAAGGGGATAGGAAAGGAGAAATGATCCTGAGACGAGAGGCATGTTCAGCTGAAGGGAACAGAGCTTTCCTGTCATTTAGAACCCCGAAGGCCCCGACCGAAGCCTCTTTAAGTGTTCTGAGAAGGACGACAGGAACAGGGCTGAAGGGACGATCTAACAGCTGGTCGGAGTCATTGCAACTAGATTTAGAGGATGGAACCACAAGAATATCACCGCCTGGGGGGTGTAGTTGGTATCTTATTCAGGGATCATTCTGGTAGTTTTAATAACATTGTACTCACCAAGTTCATGTCTGGGATCTGTGAAACAAACCAGCAGTTTATCAGATCACAAACCACTTTAGTTCTTTGTCACAGCAGTTACAGCGGAGCAGTCGCTGGCAATGAAGCTCTCTGTTCTCAGGCTCCTCCCTCAAAGCTCCAACTAAATGTACAAAAGGAAATCAGACAAGTAAAAGTAAAATGACAAAAAGAATCTAAGGCAAAAACTAAATAGTGCACATGTTGAAATATCGGAATAAAATTGAATATATATATATAATATATAATCAAATAAAATATGAAATACAATACTGAGGTAGACTGGTGAAATGAATAAACTGTAATGTAGACAGGTTTTGCAGTTATGTAGTAAATGTGTATTTTACAGGTAAGAACAGGAAGTAGACACTGAAGTAAGTAGGTCACAGCTGGAGCAGGAAGTGAGACTAATCTGATGAGTGTTGGGAACAGTCGGGGTCATAATCCGATCGTTCACCTTCTATCAGACAAGCTGATCTAACCGGTTGGTTAGTTTCCGACCTGTCTGAGAAGTGGTGGACACAGATGGAGACTCTGAGTCAGTGTTTGTCCTCTGCACAGCGCAGACAGGTAAAGCTGTTCACCTTGATGACGTGATGCAGGTGTGCTGGTCACAGTGAGAGTCTGTCGCCGGCAGCTCTTTCAGCTCACCGTCACATTTCAAACACACAGCGCAGCATGTGCAGCAATATGTGGATGACTGGACGTGCTTTTTTTGAACAAAAGCTCCACTCATGAAGCTCTGCTGACTCGATGATACCTTGCATTTCCTGTATGGTCTTCACAATAAAAGCATCCTGCCGAGTCGCCAGTGGAAAGCTTTTAATGTGAAGCAACAACAGCAGGAAGTGTTCGATCTGCAGCAGCAGTACCTTTCCACAGCATTGATAAACAGTCAAATAAGGCCTATGTGTGAGAGTACAGAACTAAACTCCAAAACATTAAATGATCTGTGCACATGCTGTAGTAAACACCACTGATCCATGATAATATATACACAGACTTTATTTGGACAAAAACATCTTCTTTCTTTAAGGAAGCAGCTATTTGTAGTACATCCATCAGTTTGCAGGTCAGATATCGAGCGATGTTTCTTTTCCAAGACAATTATTCTTTAATCCTCATATTTATTAAATAATGTTCAAACATGTTTCATGTCAAGAGTCTGTCATGACAAAAACTACACACTAAAAGTACTTCATAATATGTTTGCATCTTGGTGTTAACCCCTTACTTCAAAAACCGGAAGTAGTCACTGTCTAATGCTTCGTCGCTCTAACTTCGCCATGTCCGACACAATTTTATAAATCGTATGGTGTATGTGATATGATCATGTCGCGTACAATTCAGATTTCACAGCTACTTCAGGCGGGACTTTCATACAGTAACACGTCTTTGGAAACAGTCGCTAACTCTGTTTCAATGCATTAACTATAAAGGTACGACGGCTCACTTCACGCATTCCGGAGCTGGGGAGGGATCCTTCAATGGCGAGCTGGCGATGGCCTATTTGTGCAAGCCTAAATCACTGGCCAGAGTCTGGAGCCGCGGCAGATCCAGGTCACGGACCTTATTGTTGATCAGGTTGACGAGAACCTCACGTTCATTTTGATTGCCGATACGCCAATCAGCCAGACACTGATCGTCCAGGTGTTGGCTTTTGTGCGTCACCGAGATATTGCTGCAAAAATTTTTGGACCCACGCAGAGTCGCAAGATTACAGATTACATTGCGCTCCTTTTTCAGCCCGTCGGTATCGGACGCCGCAACTGTAGAGTTGAGCCACGCGGACGCAGGACAACGACAAGCTGAAATGACAGGGAAGAAATGTTAAGTATGGCATTAAAACCAAAAGGCAGGAATATTTTTCGTTTTATTTTTTTATTTTATTTGTTTATATAGCACACATAATACAACAGGCGTTGCCCATGGTGCGTCACACACAGTATGTAAATTAAATTCAAACAAACATTACAATATAAAAAACAAATAAAAAAAACAGACAAAACATTGCAACAAGAGACAACTACATAGTATATCGCTTTCACCCAATGGGCCAGGCTACTTCAGACTGACTCCCAAGCTAGGTTAGGGTGAGAGGCCACCCCAGGAGGAACGTTCGATTCCTCTCGTAATAATCGTATGCTATTTGCAAGTTTCTCTGCTGCTCAGTCCAACTCGTTTGAGGAGGCGCACGCTTAGACCTCTCCAGAAATAAAATCTTTGTTTTGTGTAGTGTAGATTAAATACACTTTATATGACTTTACAACTTAGCTCATTAGCTGTTAGGATTTCTGAAAATACGCTGTATAGTATGATAATAAAAGAACTCCACACATAATTTTCATGTTTTTCTTCTGTTCACCCACGCTTCAACTCATTCATTTTCACGTGTACCTGTAAATCAAAATATCTATATATTTATTACCCTTTACACGCTTTCGGGTACCAGCAGGACTCGTGGATGGATTGTCGACTTGTTGCTGAAAATGTAGAGGAAGAGGCAATTAGGTTATGTGCAAAATACTGTTGGCAAAGTTATTGCAGTTTCCGATGTTGTAATGGTGCAGCACCTGACACACACAGCGACTGTCGGAGTGTGCGACGAGGCTGCAGGGCTCAGGGCTCTGTTCCTCTAGAGTGTCAATGCTATTCGCTACGATGATAGCTGGAAGCCGGCTGTGACTGGAGGCAGGCGAGAGCAGTGGAACAGCAAAAGGGCTGCTATTGATTTCAGCAGTTGGACGAGCTGAAGGAAAAGACTTATGGCTAAGCTTGCGACCGCACTCCGGAGCTACTGAGGTATCCTTCAATGGCGTGCTGGCGATGAGCTGCTTGTGCAAGCCCAAGTCACTGGCCAGAGTCTGGAGCCGCGGCAGGTCCAGGTCAGGGATCTTATCAATGATCAGGTTGACGAGAACCTCACGTTCATTTTGATTGTCGATACGCCGATCAGCCAGACACTGATCATCCAGGTGTTGGCTTTTGTGCATCAATGAGATATGAGAATTTTTGGACGCACTCAGAGTAGCAAGGTCATTGGAGGTTACATTGCGCGCCTTTCTCAACCCGTCAGTATCGGACGCCGCAACCATAGAATTGAGCCGCGCGGACGCAGAACAACGACAAGCTGAAATGACAGGAAATAAATGTTAGGTATGGCATTAAAACCATAAGGCAGGAATATGACTGGTTAGGGTGAGAGGCCACCCCAGTAGAAGCGGCATCACTCTTTGTTTCGTTTAATATGCAAAATATTTCAGCCCACCTCCCTTCTGAAATTAACTCTCTATGTTTCTTACAGCGGCGATGTGAGACCCCACAGAAGATTATCGCTTCAATGAGTAAGTGGCAAGCCTACCAGCTAAACTTTAAGAAGTAAATGAGCCGGTTAGCGCGAAGCTAACCACACCGAGCACGACCAGCAACGTCTCCCTGTACACGAACATCGCAGCAGCTACTTCCCACAGCGGAACCACAAATTCTTCCCCGCTTGGCCCGATCGGACAGACGCCGGCCCGCAGAGAAACAGATGCCCAAAAAGGACTTGGTAACAACCACTGGGCATAGTTAGCTAAACACGATGCTTGGCGTAGTACAGAACTGTTTAGTAACTTAGGACTTTAGTAATCCTGATGAAGAGAGGGGTTACGTGTGCTCTCTTCGGCTCATTGAAGACCACTCTTGCCGCCGCGTTCTGGATCATCTGCAGAGGTTTGGTTGTGCAAGCAGGGAGTCCAGCCAGCAGCGCGTTGCAATAGTCCAGTTTGGCCAGGACAAGAGCCTGGACTAGGACTTGTGTAGACTGCTCAGATAGGAAAGGTTTGATTTTCCTGATGTTGTAGAGGATGAATCTACAGGACCGGGTGGTGCTGGCGACATGGCTTTTGAAGTTTAGCTGATCATCAATTACCACCCCCAAATTTCTGGCCGTGCTGGACGGAGTAACGGTCGTTGAGCCAAGTTGAATGGAGAGGTCGTGGTGAATCTTTGGGTAGGCCAGGATCACAAGCAGTTCCGTTTTGTCCAGGTTCAGCTGCAGGTGATGGTCCTTCGTCCAAAGCGCGATGTCAATCAGGCACGCCGAGATGCGAGCAGAAACAGTTGAATCATCAGGTTGAAACGACAAGTGGAGCTGTGTGTCATCTGCATAGCAGTGATAGGAAAAGCCATGCTTCTGAATGACCGAGCCGAGGGATGTCATGTAGATGGAGAAGAGTAGCGGACCCAGGACCGAGCCCTGTGGCA
>CM022472.1:651276-671862 GCA_011952105.1 Coreoperca whiteheadi
ACCGAACATCCGGCCAGTAGGTCGAACATCCGGCCAGTAGGTCGAACATCCGGCCAGTATGTCGGACACAGGTCTGTTGAAAAGTGAGGACCGGCCAACATGTCCTCACTCCCAAGGTCTAAAACGCAAATTTGTCCTCGCAAAGATGGCTGTACAAGGGCGCGCACACACACACAGCGGCAGGAAGACTTCTCTCAAACCACTACACTAACTTCCTGTTTGTATCTGTTGCCATGCGGGCGTTCCCTCGGTAACCTACAGTATCTGTGTTGCAATGATGGAGTGTGTGCGATGTGCTGAAGGCGATCAGATCCTCCTGGACCTCAAGGCGACGCGTCTGTCCCTGATTGGCTCAGAGGGAACAGTGTCACGCCGACAGAGGTCAGAGGTCAGAGCGTACCTTCTGCAGACTGGTGGGGTTCAGCTGAGTTTTGTCGATGATCTTGATGGCGACCTGCAGGAGGAGACGACACGTCAGCTCACTGACACACTGAACTCGGGTCAGCATGCAACAGCCCCGCCTATACAGGCTCCTGGCCAACCGGTTCTCTCGGGAAATGACATCACCCTTCACAGCAGAGCAAAACAGAATAAAAAGATACAAGCTGGGTGCTCGGATCGCGGGAGGACCTCTGAGGAGGGCGAGAGCGTCCAGAGACCTTCAGCATCCTGACATCATCCTGCAGACACCTGCACCTTTAGAAGACCTGAGCCTGCTCGCTGCTTTCAATCATGTTCCTATATTTAGGTGTTATTTTCTCCCAAAGTGATCCGATGAGAAAACATCTAATGCCCAGTTCATGGCAGGATTTTAAGGCCGAGTCGACGAGCTCGCCGACCGGTCGGGCTGCGATCGGGGGCAGATCAGCGGGTGATCAGCGCTCGCCAATATTTGTGTGTGAACTACTCAACGACGCATTCAAGACGCTCGCCGACAAATATCTGGAGCGGTCGGCCGACTCGACGTTCTGAGGTGTCACGTGTCGCGATGAACTACAGCCAATGAGAGCGAGGCGTGAGTCGAGGTCATCTGAAGCAGCAGACGGACAAACAACAACATATTCTTTTTTCGGGGTTCAGAACAGATCAAACCACTCGCACCGCTAGTTTTGTTTCATCGTCCGTTTTCAAAACAGCTCCTGTCGTTTCCCGTTCGACTTCTCGCGAGTGTTGTCGTGACAGAACGTGGTTTGGGGGCCGGACAGAGTCGCTGGGTGGCAGAGTTGCTGTCAGCTTGTGTCGTGACGCAGTGTCCTGTAGCGTGAACAGCACAGCGACCTGCCGACGGTTGACGTCCTGTAGTGCGAACGGGGCATGAGCGACACATCCCTTTAACTGAATACACAGATCTTCACACCTCCTCGTAATTTGTAGGTTTATTTTAATTCTATTGAGCTGCCTCATACGTCACTCTTGACGCTGCGCTTCAGTCTCATTTGAAGTGTTAACTCACCCATTGTCTTTATATCATATCCCTGCTGTTTTATTGGTTTCTATCATCCACTGTGTTTAAGTTTCATGCCTCTTTACTTCCCCGTTTATTCACACATTCCTGCGTGTTACTGGGATTTATGTGAAAAGCACTTTGATGAGTGCTGTACAAATTAACGTATTATTGTTATTTTCATTGTCAGTGTAATTATATTCATGACGGATGCATTGTTTTACAGTCGGGGAGTTTTAACTGCAGCGTTTCCAGCAAGTCTTAAAGGTTTTCCTGAAGAAGGAAACAAAGAGACTTCCTGGTAACATAAGAAAATAAAGTTCGATACAGCACTTTGCTGAAAAGATTACAGCGCTGTTAAGATACCCTGTACCACCGTTATCTACTTCATTGTTACACCTACCGGCCTTCATATCTGCTCTGTGTCGCTTTCTTGTATAGATGTTTATATGGAGCACGTTTTGGTCCAAGCAGGAGTAGGAACTTACAAAGGTTTAACATTAGAAGAATTCCTACAAATAGACGCTGACTGCCGAGCGAATGGAAAGTGTTTTACAGGAAAACAGTGAGTCAGCAGGAGCTTTATTCAGCCTCGGGTCCAGAAAAGGCTTTAACGATTATCAATGAGATTAAAATCGACTGCAGTTCAAACGCAGGAAATCAGCAGGCTGAGGAGCTGGAACCCTCCTCCTCTTTGCCTCAGCCCGACGTCTCCAGAGAGACTCGCAGCAGCTGATTGGACGCCTCCGACTTCTCCTCTGAGAAAACGAATCCTAAAATAAGGTCTCGCACACACGCACAGTTTGATCTCCTGACCAATCGGCTCGGAGCTGCTGACGCCTGCAGCGTCAATAATTCATCCTGAAGCCGCCGCGAGTGGTGACGCTTTGGCACACGACTCTCTGACGGAGCTCAGAGCTGCGTTACAAACATCACATCAAATATAACAAGAAAGACAGTTAAAAGACAACCCTGGATACACACGAGTTACTTTGTTTTCGTTACCATGACAGCACACGTTAATGGCTGACGTCTCGGGGGTTTGAAGGGGCGTGACGGTGCTTGACTTTTCCCACAAGTATTTAACAGAGCGAGGCGGAACTGAACTTCATGATGGGACTTATATTATTTATATTTCTATAGCAGAGTCGACATTCACTGAAGGCATCAAAAGCTCTACTGGATACGGGTCTGTGTTGATCCACAGCAGCTCCTGTCTGCAGTGGACAGACAGCTATCACTGGATCACTGGGACACTGAAGGGAACTTAGAAACAGGAAGGTTCTCAGGCAGGTTCTGCAGCGTCGGTTCTCTCTGGGTTCTAAGAGGATTAACGGACGTGGATATAATGAAATCCCCAGGAAGTGTCAGTCACGCTGAATGTAACACTATGAGTTTGGCATCCAGAGTTGCGACTCCCCTTCTGTCACTGCTGACGTGTTGGCGAGCGGCCAAACCTGCAGCCAAGCTCCATCCAACTACCTTCCTGTTTTCTACCAGCTTGCGTTTGAGTCCGAACCCCGCGCTGTGTTCTCACCTCTCGGCCGGTCAGCGTGTGCCTGGCCAGTTTGACCTTGGCGAAGTTGCCCTTGCCAATGGTCTTCATCAGGCGGTAGTTGCCGACGTGCGGCTGCTCGTCTGCGACGGACGTCGCCGAGCTGCGACACGGCGGCAGGCTGTGGCGGCTCGACGATTTGGTGGGTGGGGCCGGCGGCTCGGGGAGGCCGTCCGAATCCTTTGGCTGAAAGGGAGAGAGAGAGACGCATTGACAGTTCAGGATAATCTAAACAGACTGAGCCGAATGATACACTGAGGAGGGCGGGAAACTACAAAAGCTCGCTTTCTTAGTTTGTATGTTAACTTCTAAACGCCCTTTACTGCTAATCCACGTGGATAAAGACCTGTATCATCTGCATACAAATGGATCCTGCACTCTGTCAGCCGCAGAGAGTCCATAAACTGTCCCTAAACAGAACTAAATCTTTAGAGGAACCACAAAGTCCTCGACAGTTAAGGAAGAAGTTAACATCTACGGGCAGGTCTCGTTTACATGCTCGGCTGTGAACCTGGATCCTTGCACTTCCTCATCACTGTGTTCCTCAGATGACTGCGAAGAGTCCAAACACGACTGCAGTGTAATGAGTTCAGATTGAGGCCACTCTCGTGTCTGTACGGTCACGTGACGCTACAGCCAGCAGCCGGTTAGCTTAACTCCTCATGCGGCTAGCTGGTGACCTACTATAGCAGGAGAGCTAACCGCTAACAAGCTAGAATTGGTCAAACCCAATATCTCTGTACTGTCTCCTTCTGACATTTGGTCCTCAGGATTGGACTAGAAGCTCTCCCAGCTGTTTACTGTGCGTAAACCAATAGAGTGCTCAGAGGTCAGCTGACCACACCCCCGTGATCCACTCATCACAGCGTTTCCGCTGAAAGGAGCTGACTTCACTCTGAATCTCTAAGCCCTGCGTCGCTGCAGAGGGTTCCCAGGTGTGATCACAGGTCAACCGATATTTAGTTTTCTTGACCGAACTTGCTGTCTGAAAGTTCCTCCCGGGGCAGCAGCTTAAAACAGGAAGCACAGGGTCACCGACCGGAGCAGAGCCTGGCGGAACCACAGGGACTGTTTGCTATTGGACTTTTTAAAAAGGGAAAATACAAAAAGCAGATGCACTGCGCTTAAAAATAGTGTCTTTTACTTTGTTTGCCGTTGCCCAGCTGACCTCGAGGGTCTAGAAAGGGGACGTGAAACCAGAACTTCCAGGGTACAATTCAGAGTCACGTCGACAGCTGAAATAACACGAATCATTCCAGAAGAGCTCTACTTCCTGTCCGTCCGCCGCGGGGGAGGGATCCTCTTCCACGAGTCTTTAACAGACTTCACGGCTGCTGCGTCGGATAAACTACACGGGAACCGTAGTTTTTGTTTTGGTGCTAACAAATCAAATGTTTTAAGAACATGAAGGGCTCGGACGCTCACGTGAAGGTCGTTCATCTTCAACGCCTTTAACCTCCAGACAGATCAAAGAAAGCTTGTCGTTGTCCACAGAAAGCCTCGCATCTCCAACACGTCAGCTCTTCCTGGGCACGATGCGTTTTTGGTGCGACCCAAACGGGTGTTTAAAACGGGTGATTTAGCTGAAGAAGTAGGAGGACTCTCCAACCCACGAACGACTCGGCGAAAACCCCAAGTGTGGAGATACGTGGTTTCTTTGGGGCTCAAACTGAAGCAAAACGTTCAACTTTAGGATGAACTAACTGATTGCGGAGCCTCACACAGACTGTTCATGACTAAAACTAGCATGGGTTAGCCACTGTGCTAACCAGGATGTTCACACAGGGAGGTCAGAGGTCAGCGGTCAGGGTGTGGTCGGGACTCAGCGTCTCTTCAGCAGGGTGGAGGTGGATCTCAGTCCCTGTGTGGCTTCGTGTCTCATTAACGGGGCCGGTGTGGGTGGAGGGGGTTTCCACTCCCACCAGGGGGAATCCCATAGTGAGCCTCGCTGTTTCCATGGTGACGAAGAAAGCCTCCAGCAGCTGATTTCACAGTGATTCATGAGCGAGGACAATCTGTGTGGGAGAGACTCACAGCAGCAGTTCATAGAGTTATCCACTGAGATGCAGCGAGGACCAGCGTCCTCCCCGGGCTCAAAGGTCACGAGGGCGGGGCTTTATTGTCTCGGTACGAGAGGCTGGAAATCTGCCGTGTCACTTCAGGACACTAAAGCACGTCACGGTGCCGCTGCTATCACGTCCTGCAGTGTGTTCTGGGAAACACCAACAGAAGGCAGCCGGCAGAAGAAAAGGTCACAACTGTGCCGAGACTCGGACACACACAGCAAGAACGCCCCCAGTGACGCCGTCAGCAGTATCTGAAGCCTCCCCGTTTATCCACCATGCCTCAAGTCACTCAGAGTTAGTCAGCAGTAACAACTGAGGACAACACCCTCGCGTTCCAGCTTCCTAACCGCCGCCCGTCTGTTAGATCCCAGCAGCCTGAACGTCGAACGTTTAAAGACGTCAGCTCAGGTTTTAGGGTTAAAGATGACTCATCAGTAAAACACTGAGCAGAAACTAATCTTTAGTCGTCCCATCAATCAGCCTGGCCCCTGGTGGATCAGCTCTAACATGGAGACACTCTGAGGCAGGACTTCCCGAGGGGCCCGAGAACAGCTGCTAGCATTCTGGCTTTAGCATGACAATGCGGCGGCAGCGTGCACCCACGGGGCCCTCGGCCCCCGCTCACACGAGGCGCAGGAACGCCTCCATACTCTAACGGACGACATGACGGAGAAACCAGAAGCTGTGACCGCGGTTCATCCTGTTGATGAAGACTAGAACCCGACCCCCTTCGGCTTCACACAGCAGCTGTTAGCCAGCGGCTACATGACTCCTCAGATTCCACCTGCAGATCAATAATCAATCATCGACAACTGAGCGACCACATCCGACTCCTGCTACTTCAGTAACAGTACTAATACCACAGTGTAGAAGTACACAGGCAAAGTACACTTAAAGCACCAAGGTAACTCATCAGGCAGATATTAGAATTATTGATGAGCTCATCACTTTAATGTTGCAGCTGGTGGAGCTCATTTTAATTATACATTTACATACATATATACATGTGATCTCTTTACGCTTCTGGGCTGCATGTGAATCCTCCCCCCCTGCGATCAATAAAGTCTTACTGGAATATTAATATCAGAATTTATTTGTTGATGATATTTTGTCTTAATAATGTGAATCCGACTAAAGCTGTCAGATGTGGTGCAGTAAACAGTTTTGCGTGACCCTCTGAGAGGTTGTGGGTGGACGCAGTAGTAAAGTGCCTCAATGACACTGAAGCTCACAACTTTATTCAACGTGTTTCCACCAGGCGGTTAGCATTGGGAGCTAACGTTAGCCCGACCGCCAGGGTTCCCTTGTGTAAACGACCAGCGATGGGAGAACTGCTGGAGCTGATTCAGGATCTGCCACGAGCAGAACTCACCGGAATCTCTGACCCAACTGGTGGCGGTCGGGTTGCATTGTGGGTAATGTGGGCGGCGGGTTTTGACGGGGAAGCAGAACGTGTGGGATAAAGAGAAGGGGACGCCGACCGTCTGACAGGAGTGAAACGCTCCTGTGGCCTCTGTGATGCCACCGGGGCCCTGTGTTGTAAACGGCCCCGGGGTCACGTCTAGGTTCGGGGGCCACAGCATTGGGGTTTCTCACAGAGAGTGGGAGACGTGGGGGTGCGGGAGGGGCCCACGCCTCCTGCTTGCTCGGGGCCCCTTGCAGGTTGACGTGGCCCTGCACGGGCAGGTCCCAGGCAGTGAGGGACAGTAAGGTGGACTCTTTAACGTCCTCCTGCAGGTGCTGCTCAGGCCGCCGTGATAAAGACACCTTCATACAGGTGGAAGCTCCACCAGCGGTGAAGGTGAAGGCGGCAAACTGTTAGAGCTGCCTGCATTAGAAACAACCAGTGAAACTCCTTTAAGAAGAATTTAATTAAATACACGGCATCAGTGATAAAAGTCATAAAAACATCCCCATTACTAACAGACGTCCTCAGTACAGCCCCCACTAACACCTGGACCTCAGTCATTAATAATCGGAGCGGGGGAGGACCGGACTCACCTGCTCGGGCTCTCTCTCGCTCACCGGGGTCAGAGGCATCCTGCCGGACATCTTCCCGCTGCGCTCCGCTGCTCTCTGCCGGCTTCAGTCCGGAGGCAGCATCCCCTCTGGCGGCGGCTCTGCAGCACCGCGCCCCGGGCACCAGGCCACCTCAGCGGGGCTCAGACGGGAGGCTCCGCCGGCCGGAGGGAGAGGGAGGCCGGGGCGGCGGCTACAGGAAGGCCCGGCGTCTGTGCGGGACGGAGAACCGCATGGACACAAAGAGAGAGAGAGAGAGTGGGGAAGAAGAAGAGGAGGAGGAAGAGGAGGAGGGGAGACCGTGTGAAAGTAGAAGCCCTCCTGCAGCTCTCCGGCTCGGCAGGTCAGACAGCAGCACTGCGGAGCTCCAGAACACTAAAAACTATGACGTCAGAGCTCCTCCTCATCTTAGTCATCCTAAAAATATCCCAGCATCCTCAGCTGCCGCCTCAGAGCTACACACGGGGGACTAAAGTCTTTTATTTTGAAGCCGCCGTGAGTCTGAACGGGGAGACTTCCGGACGGCGGAGACTCTGCGGGACATTCAGCTCAGGCTGTCCGGGCCTCGGCCTCTTCATCTGGGGGGGCCGCGTCACTTCCTGTCAGTGCGGCTGCGCAGAGCGCGGCGAAGGTGCGCGGAGGGGCAGTTACCTGCAGTCCCTGCACAGGAGCTTAATGACTCCTCTGGATCACGGAGACCTTCATGAAGGAGCAGGATCAATACATGTTCCCCCGGAGCCTCACTGCTGCTGCGGTTACCCACGCTGTTAGATTCACTATAGACACACACACAGTGTGTATATATATATATATATATATATATATATAGAGAGAGACAGTATGTCCTGGGTGTTGACATCCACGCACGCATTTCGCTGCCTGTAATATTCCCGTTATTAGAATGAAGAGGACACGCTGTCTGAACAGGAAGGGACTGTGTCCTGCCGCCATCCGCTGAGCCCTGTTCAGCTCTCCATGACGCCGCAGCGCTGGAGAGCCTTCATGACGCAAGGCCGACGGTGAACGGGGTAGAAACCTTGAGCTGGGTAAAGGGTCAGGACCCCGTCGACATGCTGGACGGAGCTGTGTTCGGGTGCGCTGTACAGTCATTCGTGCCTCACTCAGTGAAGCAAAGTGTCCTCCTTCCTGCTGTTCAGGACACGGCCACCCCGTTACGGCTGAAACCTAAACGCCACCACGCTCCACGGCTGACCGCCCGCCGGGTCTGTACGCAGGCTCCTTGGGGCCGAGAGAGATTCATGACACAATCAAAATGCTCGTGTTTTAAGTCAAAGTGATATTTATTGAGAGTCATCAGCCTTTAAGGAGACCGCAAACCGAGTCCGGGGCCAACTGCTAAACAAACCAGCGGAGTAAAGAAGGAGCAGGACGCCACTGGGTGTTGTAGGAGTTTGGTTTAATATTGTACTGAAAAATAAATTAACGAAAATAACTTTAAGTTGCAACAGAAGAGCCAAAGAAAGGAAAAGATCCAGATTATAACCCTTCTTCGGCAGCGGGGGGTGGCGGCGCAGTGCTCACGGAGGATTTCATTTACAAATATATATATATATAAAAAAAGGAATTTCTTAGACATATCCACACATCACGAAAGCATTCGTTTACACCCAGTGAGCTGAACCTGGCCGAGCGGCCGACCCTCCAGCTACAAAAAGGCCTAGAAAAAGTGATATTTATATATGTATATATTTCACACACACACACACACACATGCCCTACGTGTGGAGGAGGCTGTAAAAAACGCAACTGTACAAGAACAGAAAGCACACGGCGGCGGTGTTGTGGATGGAATGATGGTGACTGACGACGTGATTCAGCAAAAACAAAACGACGACAACGTGATGACCTCCGACCCCCCGGGCCGAGGCTCGGCTCGGACCGGACCGGACCGGACCGGACCGTCCGTGTCGCAGTCGCACATTTTGGCTTTGAAATTAAAACGGTGCTCAGCGCGTCGCACAGCTGAAGTGCCGCTCTCGCGTCTCACCGGAGGGCTTGTGGTGCGTTGAAACCCCCGGGGGGGAGGTCCAGTCCTCCGGGCGAGGAGGAGGAGGACCAATACGAGTTGAACAGAATTAAATATTATCTACAGGTCACAGCGGAACTGCAGGGCAGAATTTAAGAGGCGTCCCGAGGATCGCCAGGGTCCATACGGAAGGTCTGACGTCCCAAAACTATACGAATAACCCGCAGGTAATTAAGGACGTCGCCGCGGGTCAGAGAGTTCACTTCGTTTCTTGGAGAGCTCATGTTTGTGCGTCCATGAGATCCACCTGAACGTTTCCCCAAACATGGAACCGTTAAAGTCAATAAACAAAAAGAAAGAAAGCGTGGTGATCGAGATGAGACCACCGGCCTGAAACGACCACCTACAGACGCCGAGCTCGTGGCCGTCGGCGGCACGTCTGCCCGACACTCGGATGGCGACTTCAGGGACCAGCTGGGTTATTTTCGGGACAGTTCCACTTTCCCAGAGTGCGACACCTATTGGAGCCCCGTCAGGCTCCGGAGCTGCAGCAACGCATCCTGGATCTCCCTTTGCTACTGGTGGACTCAAACGTGAGCTGGGCCCAGTTTCCACGCCGCCTGTGGGTCGTTGGCCAGACGCGAGACGGAACCACGATTAGCGTCCGGGTTTTGAAGACGCAGAGTGACAACAGTTTGCAAATCGTGTAGGTTTTTAAGTTTAAAAATATCAGCAAATTGACAAGGAGGCCAGCGTTCAGCTCCCGCACACTGAACGGATTCAGCTTCGGCCATTTCTGTGTTTACGTCGTCCGTTTCAGGATTTAAAATATTCAGGTTGAACCTCTGACTTCCTGTCACCCGCTGCCACGGTAACGGGGCCGCAGCTAGTCTTATCTACTTTCCATTAACACGCATTAGTTAGTGGTCAATATTGGACTGTGCGTGAGGTCCCGTGATGACCTCTGATGACAGCAGGCTCCATTCACAGAGGAAGACGGGGGGATACGGTGGAAAGCTCCAGGAGGAGCGGACTGAACACGTAGCAGAGTCGTGGTCGATGCTGAAGCGTTTCTGTTCCGCAGGTCTCCGGACAGACCTGTGGTCCTTTCATTAAGGTTCAAGTGTCAGAGGAGCTTCACCTGCCAGTCTGCGACTCTGGGAAAGCAGACGTGTAAAATCTCCCGGAGCCGGAACCAGAACCGTTCCTGAAGTCCTAAAAAGCTCGTGTCGGCTGCAGTTTGTCAGCCCGCGAGCCTCGATCAGTAAAGCTGTAAACTTTGGTTGTGACGCCTCCTCGTGACGCCGCCTGGCGACAGAAACAGACGGAGACGACGGGGGGGGGGGGGGAGACCATGAGGAGGGTCTGTGGTCATGCTCTTCATTCATACATTCACATAAACGGGAATCAATAATGTCATCCGACAGGCTCACCTGGGACGACAGTGATAGAATAATGGCCCCTCCCACCAATAAATGCCTTAACCCCGCCCACTGACAACTAATAAAATCACACTGCTGCGCCCGGGTCTACAGCGAGTCCTCACACCTACAGCCGGCTCGGCGAGGATCCTTCGTCTACAGTCAGAACAAAAACCGTCTTCAACACGCCGCAGAGGCAGAAGAAACGCGACCGCAGGGCCTGCCGCTAGTTTTTCTTCTTGACGTTGTTGTTGGAGGCGAGCCGGGGCCGCGGCGCCGGGATCAGGCTTCCCAGCGGGACTCGACTCCGGGCCACTTCGAAGAGCTTGGAGAAAACCTGGAGGAAGAGGTCCGCAAACGATTAACTCTTATTTCACACCGGATATCACCGTTAAAGTAACAAGTCTAACATCCCGTCTGCTCGCGGCCGCCACCTGGACGCGCCGCGGCCGCTGACCACCAACAAAGAAACCCGTGCAGGTAAACTGATCTCACCTTTCGCGGAGTCCTCTGGAAGCATTGAGAGAGAATATAAAAGAGGAAGAGGAGGATGAGAGAAAGAAGGATGACAGAAGCTTTGGAACATTTCGGTTTGTACCAAGAAAGCGTTTGTTCACTAGTCTGGAACATCCTGCCGTTAAAACGTAATAAACACCTACAGTTAAGACACCGGGCGATGAGACGCCCTCCGTGACTTTGGAAACCAGCGGTCAATGCCGTCACCGCAGGTGCGTCCGCTCACCTGCTCCCAGAGGGTTTCCGCCACCTGGTCGATGACTCCTCCGACCTCGCGGAACTCTCCGGAGTATTTGACGTAAGCCCAGACGCAGAGCGCCGTCAGAGCCACGCCCATCACCAGGTTACACAGCGTGGCCACGGAGCTGATGCCCACGAAGCCCGTGACCAGCGACGCCACGTACATGGCGAACATCACGGCGAACAGCGTGGCGGGGGTCCGCGCGGCGTAAAAGATGTTCTTGCCGTCGTTGTGCTTGCCGAAGCTGGCGTAGGCCTCGTCGAGCTCCGCCTCCAGCTGCTCCTGGTAGCGGCGGCAGAAGTCCTCGCCGCCCATCTTCTTCACGGCGCGGAAGTGCCGCACGGACGCCTGCCGCAGCTCCGCGTGCCGGCGCTCCAGCTCCGCCGGGGAAATGTAGGGTTTGTCTCCGCCGCAGACCTGCGGACACGACACCCCTCACGTCAACAGGATGTTGCTGAGGACAACTACACCTGAAACAGCTGGCCGAACAGGAAGCGATGCGTTACCTGCTCCATGCTTTTGTTGTACAAGTCTTTGGCTCCTGCTACAGCTGCAAGGTTATTGGCTTCTGCTGTTGCCTAGGTAACAGATGACAAAACACCGTCACTATAGAGCTGCTCGCCTCCCAACACTCAGACTACAGTTCAGATTAAGAGCTTAAAAGCTGAATATGCTGCTTTGTAGATTAAATGTGGTGACGTGAAGCGCCCAGCAGGCGGCGCTGTCTAACAGAGCGTGGGCCGACCTGCAGCATCGACTTGGGGTGAGGAAGCTCCTCTCCCTGGTAGATCTTCATGTAAGCCTGAAGACACAACAGACACACATGAGGAGGAAGAGCGGTCATTTACAGACGTCCAAAGGACTTTGATATGTAAAAGCTCACGACCAGTTAAACTGCTGCAACACCATTAAAGGGAATTCGACTAAACCATCCCAACACAAAGCTTTGTGACGAGCTTTCAAACTGGATTTCTAGTTAAACTTAGTCCCACTTAAAGCCTTCACAGAAAGTAGTTAATTAAATTATTATTCTAATAAAGCTCTAATAAAACGCAACCTCCTCCTCTCGTTAGACTCACACTTCCAGGCAGCCCGGAGAGCTATTTCTCATTTAACAAAACAAAAATCCTATTAGTTCGCAGAAAATATAGTTTTATCTGTTCAGGAGATTTAAAGCTCCAGGAAACGACGCTGCCAAGGGGTCGTTACCTGTACGGACCCCGTAGACCGGGAGGAATGACTCACCTTGAAGTAGTGCAGCAGGTCTCTGCAGGTGACTTTGACTCCTCCGATCTCTTTTTCCACCAGGTTCTCTGGAGACAGCAGCGTCGGGACGAGGTTCACCAGCTCCTTCTTAAAGTCCTCGTCGATATCTGACGCACACACACACACACACCTGGTTAGGCTGACCGCGGCCCGGCCGACCGTGGACCGGCCCCCTGGACCGTAGCGTTTTACCTCGGAGACGCCCGTCGAAGTGCGGGTTGGTGGCCACCTTGAGGCCGGGGTGCGGCAGCAGGAAGCAGCCGATGTTGGAGAAGCAGGAGTGGATGTGCTTCCGGACGTTCTGCAGCTCCTCGTGTTGGTTCTGCTTCACCTGAGAATACAGACGTCGCCGCGTTAACGCCGTCGCGCTCCGAGCACGTTTAAAAACCAGAGACGAGGACGGAGGAACTCGCCTGCAGCCTTTTCTCCAGGAAGCTCCGCCCTCCCTCCAGGCCGTACGCATGCTCGTAGGGGTAACTCCAGTCCCTGATCAGGAACATGAGCGTCTGCACAGACGGACACATGGAGGTCATCGATCCAATGTATACCATCTACTAATACGCACTAACGGAAGGTAACTGGGGTCTTTTAAACATGACAGGGCGTCTGCTGATTGGCCTGCATTCTTACAGCTGAAGAGAATCCAGCCTTCAGGGTCTCGTTTAGTAAACACAGTCTGTAAACCTGAACATGAGGTGAACAGGACCCACCTGGAAGGGTTTCTCGTAGACCTCCTCCATGGCCAGCCGTCCGTACTCCGTGAAGAGCTGAGGGCAGGAAACGGCTCAGTATTACTGCAGGAACATCAAAGCCTCAAAGCCTAGAAAGCCTTCGTGACCTCGTGTGTTTGCGTGCTGGGCAGAGGTCACCGGGCAGTCGGGACCAAAGATGGAAGTTTCCACTGCGAGCGGCTCTCTGCCTCTTATGGCCGCCTGCTGGGTTTGGGCCAGCGGTTGATCCGGGCCTGAACGCACCGTGTAACGCCTGATAAGGAGCTCCTCGCTCACAGCCCCTGGAGGAGAGGAGCTCCAACGGCAACAGCTGACAGGGGAGACTGACAGGAGCTCCTGCTGATCAACGCCAGACAGGGAAGGGACATCGATAACTGACCACACAGCTGCGATAGGAGGCGGCACGACACGATATGCTGAGTATTTGCTACATTTTTCCAACTGCAAAGTCTGTCCCCAAAAAGGAAAAAACGCCGTCAGCATCTGTTTTAAATACTCAGCTGTTTGTTTTGAGCAACTTCCCAACAAGCCCACTGACGTGACCTCTGCTGACCTCTGAATCCAACGCCGCCGTCGAGCGGAGTGAAAAGCAACAGATTTTATTATTCTAGTATCAAAAAGTACGGTTTCGTTGTTGCAATATTAATCATTTCTACAATAAAAGATCAATACTTGGCGGCTGTTCATCAATATATTATTGCCCCCCCAACAGAGCAGTGACACGCAGCTGAACCCGACCGAAGGGCCGCTACAACGACCAGGGAGCCGCCACTGGTGTAACTCTAATAATGTATCCATCCATATATAAATGCAGTCCATTTACCGTAAGGGAGCTTGTTGTTCCAGCTCGCTCGCTCTGAGCAGGAATAATACTGACCTGCAGGTGCTGGAGGTCGTCTTCCTGGACATTCTGGGACAGGTTGTACACCTGAAACACAACCAAGCGACACCTGAGCCCGTCAGTCACCTGGCGCCGTCACACCAGGACCTTTATGACTTTAAAGCCACGGACACTCATCTGAAGCGCGTCCGGTGGAATTACGCAGCATCAGCACTCTGTGTCACATGGGCTCTTTTCTACAAGCGTTCTAATATCAGTTGGAGTTTAAAGAGCTCATGAACGTCTGGGAGCACACATTAGAAACAGCTGACCTGGACGGAGCTGGTCATGGTGCTCAGGGCGAACAGCGTGGCGCAGTCCTTGATGGTAGACTGGCTGTCAAACGCCCCCTGCGTGTCCATCAGCAGAACTGCGACCTGCGGGAGCAGCAACAACACTCGTTATTCCAGCAGCTCCTACTACAGCGAGAACATCTCGTGGGATTATCGGTGGCCTGCGAACTGACCTTGCAGCCATCCGGTTTCTCCACCACGAACACCTCGCTCCAGGCCAGGATGCCCGTGGTCTCCCTCTCGCAGCCGCCTCGCCAGGTGAAGCCGATCAGAGGCTCCTCCTCCCCGCCGACCCACGAGCCAGACGACTGCACGGAGACAGGAGCAGAGCTCGTCACGCCGGTTAACGTCGCAGGCCGATTCTGACCCGAGAACCGAGGTGACGGAAACCATGTTGTTACTTCATGTGATCGACATACGACGAGTTCAGCAGAGTCCGAGGACTCTAACGTATCGATGACCGGACCCCTAACATTTTAGCGCTCCGACAGCTCGACACTCGTCTGCAGCTGAAGCTGTGCAGGGGGACGATAACGGGCAGCCGTGGCACCGACCGCTTTGAGTTACTGGTCGGATTTCGTCCTCAAACCTCTGACAGGAAGGGATCGTGCCGCCGTCAGGGTGGGAAAGGAGGCGCGATCGCAGCCACCAGTAACGGCTCCACCTCAGACTTTAACCTTTAAACAGGAACTCGGCAGGGTCCCAGGACGGATCGATCAGAGGTGGGCGATATGAACAACATCCTGGCACCGGATCAATACATACTGCGATACAGCAACTTTTCAGGAAAACCGTTTATGGATAAAATGCCACAAACAGGCAGTTAACTGATCGAGGAACTTGAGAGCAGGATGGATTTCATCTCCTGGTACAAACCGAAGAGAGAAGTCTGACAGAAGAGCAGCAGAACGCCGCGCAGGTGTGTTTAACGCAGCCCTTCCATGACCTGGCCTGTGTGGGCGGGGCCTATTCCACACACAGATGGCCTTTATGTGTGGACTAAGCAGCCGGGAGCGTCGGCGGCCCAGCCACAGAGCCGGCATTGTGCCGGCCTAAAATCCTCTTTACCGTCCCTCCAGAATGTTCCTCAGGGCTTCCCGTAGATTAACACGGCCAAAGGTCGATTCACACACCGCCACCGTTTCAAACACACTCCTTGACTGGATTATTTCCTGCTGCAGGCTCTGACGCCAACAACAGCCGACAGGAAGTTAGCGTGTTTCTGGTGCGGCGCACTGAAGGAGTCTCTGAGCTTCTGGACTCTGACCCGAGGCTCATCTCCCACTTAACCATCACATGGTACAGTCGGTGTGGACCGCCAGAAATCATGCAACGCATTGTGGCTAAAAATAGGACACAGTCTGAACACTCAAGTCACAGTGAGCTGCGTCACATGGTCCTCACCCACAGCGGCAGTTTGCTCAGTCGTCATGGAGACCAGTCTGTTGACTGTTGGAGATTTCATCCACTGAGCGTCTCATGCTCAAATGTGGAAGAGCAGTTTCGTCCGTTTGAAAAACGCTCGCACGACCAAACTGGGTTTGTAACTCGACGTCGCTGCAGGAGGTGGAACCTCGCCATCGTCACGCAGACAGTTCAGCTGCCGTTCAACAGCCCGAGTTACACCGCCGCCTGTTTTTATACCCGTTATTAGATCTTTGGACAGCAGAGCGATGAAGTGCGATGAAGAGCGATGAAGTGAGTAGCATGTTGCATCATGAATCACGCAGTCGCCGCCCACCTGAACAAACTAGCTCCTGAGATCCAGAGCCCCGCGCCCACACGGACGCTCCTCTCGGTCGCTGGAGGTCATACCGCCTCTTACATGACGGCGAGCTCTCCAGGTGACTCCCTGACTGTCGTATTGATACTTGATCAGAGAGGCTGCCTTGTGCGCAGTGATGTCACCGCAAATACCGTGTGACATTTAAGCAGCAGAACTAAAAACTGGAGTAAGAAGCTACAGGACAGAAAGAGTTCAGCGTCTGAAATCATGGCTTGGACAGCGTGAAGAACCCGTCCTGTCGGAGACTTAAACCAATGGAGCAACGGGGAGAGCTCCTCCCCGTGTCCGCCCGAGCTGCAGAGAACACTGATCTCTAGCCTGTTGGACTAAGGTATACCTAAATACATCGGAATTAATCAGTTAAACCGTGACTTAAAGCGCTGCTGAGGGAACCACAACAGTTACTGATCCATCTCCATGACGACTGAGCAAACGCCATCCGCTGACGAAGACCAACTCAGGTAAAGAAAACTCTAGTAAGTGGACCTTGAGTTTGGACTACTTGCAAGGTCAACAAAGAGCCGTACGGCCCGACAGACGGTTTCATGATTCCTGATGTAGAAATTCTCAGAAGCAGATTCCATCAAAAGCTTTCGAACATCATTTTTAGGCAGGGACGCGGGCGTCTCCCAGGTGACCACTGTACCTGTTTGTACATGAAGCGCAGCATGAAGTCCAGCAGGAAGGACTTGCCCTTGCGGAAAGCTCCGGCCACGGAGACGACGACCACGTGGAGGTCCTGCACCTCCTCCTGCAGCAGCAACCGCTCCAGCGCCGCCTCCTGCAGCAGGAACGAGTGCTCCTCCTCGTCCGCCACCACGATCTGCACCGGCCTGGCCACGCCCACCTCGTCCTCCCCCAGCAGGTCATCTCCCGCCGCCTCGCGCCTCATCGGGGATGCGTCGGACTCAAACCTGTCGCCACCTGAGAGGCAAAGGTGTGGTTAAAGTTTGACCGAAGGCCCAGAGCGACACCCTTCCTAATGTGGAAGCTCAACGCGCCACTCGCTGAGCTCTTATTGGTTGTTGCGCCAGGGGTTCTGGAAATGTTGTCAAATTTCTCCTAAACCCATTTCTGAATGAATCGGAGGCCGTGTGGCTTCATTTCACTTCTACATCATCGACTTTAAAACGGCTAATAAAAAAAAAGGTGCTGTTGTCGTGACAACAGACACACCGAGACCTGCCACTGAGGCCAGGACTGGTCGGCTCGACCGAGAGGATGCTGCCTGCGTTGATGCTACATGAAGCGGAGAAGAAGGTTTTCATAAACGCCACAGTGCGCCGCCGCCATTGTTAAACTCAGTCCCGCGTGGGGAAGCGCTCTGCCTCAGCGTGGACGCCGCCGCCTTCCTCTCCTACAGCCTGACTGCAGCCGTGAGGCCGAGGTTCCCTACACGGATCAATGAGCTCTGACATGCAGACGAGACAGCCAAAGGTTCCCTGACCTCCAGGTAGCGAAGCTATTATGGGATGGCAGGAGGGTTACAGTAAACAGGCAGAGCCAGCGGTCAGCTTAAGCTTTCCGTGCTCCTTGTACGGCAGCGTGTTCTCTGCTCTGCATCCGTGGTTAGCGACATCTCACACAGACATGTGACCCTGTTTGGCGCCGTCGCCTCAGCAGACGTGTGGAAAGTGTGCGGCCTTGTCACGGCTGAGGACAGCGAGGTCACTGCGAGCCCGTGACCCTGTGGTCACGTGACAGCGCTCATCATGTGATTCCACCGCTAACCGAGCCGCCCGCGGCCTCATGGGAAGCACGTGAGCGTTCTGCAGCCGGCAACACGACACCGATCCGCTCGCTGGTCACAACGTACGCAGTCCCGTCGCCCTGGGAGACGTACATAATGGACGGGTCCACATAAAAAGGGTCCCGAGACGCCTTTTGGACGATGTGTGTTTAAACTGAGGCTTTTAAGAAGCCCAGTGATCCGGTTAATTCGATGTTCTCTCTGCCGGAGGATAAACACGGCTGCAGCGTGCAGCCAGAGGCCGAAGCACGTGGAGGTTAACCGGAAACTAGAGTCACACCATTTTACTGCGAAACGCAGCAGGAAGCGGAAACAAGTAGTCAGCAGGATGCATATTTACAGTTATCGATGAGGCTAAAACGACACTCTCTCTTGCTCAGGCTCCTCCAGCGTGAGGACCTGCTGCGGGGCAGTGGGTGGGGCCTCAGCAGCCATCTTACACACTCATCACCTGACTCGATACTGAAAACAATCTTAATGCAGTCGTCTTCAACTGTTGTGAACATGTGTCGCACCAAAGGTTTAATTCATCAGTAGATTACCTATCGAACAGGCGGCGTGGCGTGTCCAGCACGACCCTGACGTGCATTTAAACTCACGCTCGTGGTGTTTAAGCGGGTTTCACAGAGCGGAACAAAGAGGCGTCATGTGAGTCGCTGTTTGGAAGGTTGAATAAATCCAGAGCCTGGCGCGAAGGGATTTATTTCAGAAATACTTACGGAAAGTCTGAGGCAACATCTCCGTCACGCGGCCTACAGCGACGTGTTGGGAGTCGTCAGCAGAACACAGCCCCGCCTCCAGCTGAGGCCCAACTGCTCTTATAGCAATAACTGATCACAGATCAGAGAGGATCACGCCGCTTACGCTACAGCCTTTTTACAAACGCTTTAAAAAGTGTAATATAATTCTCGGCTATTTGAGGTTTGGGCCGATACATTCTGAGACTCCAAGTGCCTCTTCATCTCGTCAGAGAGCTGGTTAACAGGCGACGAGCTGCTAACAGTCACCATTTTATTCTCGCGCAGTTCAACAGCCATCTTTCGTGTGAACGCTGACAGGAACAACTCCTCTGCTGCCAGCTGATTGGCTGAGAGGTCGCTGGGTCATGAGTGTGTCACTTTAAACATTCACGGTTACGACACTGCGGAAGTGAATAAGCACATCTTACTGATTATATCAAACAGGTCAAGATGGCCAGTGGATTTCTGTCACTTCATGGTGAACTTCCTCATAGCAGAGCTCTCCTTCGGCAGAGCACAGGAATCTGGACCGGCGGCCCTGTTCGGCCCTCAGACCCTTTAACAGCAGTGTGGTGCGGCTACAGTCACACAGCCATGCTCTCCCAGCGCCACAGGACACGCTCACGCAGGGAGCGGGGGTGCACATGGCTTAATGAACACGTCACTAAAAGGATTCTCAAGTTCCAGAATGAGCAACATTTCTTTAACGGGGCAAAGCTGCAGTTCTTCCTCATCCTGCAGCTTGGAGAGTTCAAGCCTTAAACCGGACTCTGGAATAAGAGAACAACTACCCCAGTACAGTTCCAGATATTAATGCTATTATATAAGAAAAGCCTCCTCGGACAGCCAAGTCATAATGTGTCCTATCCTTGTGTAAGAAGAGACATTATGCACCAAACCCCATTCAAAAATCTACTAGTTTAATGTTGACGTACTGAAAAAGCACTTGCCTTATCAGAGAACTACAAAACCAATCCTCAAGCCTCAAAAACTCCCCCGCTTTGGTTCGGCATCCAGCAGATCCGCGAGCACCGGGGCACAGCGGCAACGCTTCATTCTGCTGCAGCAGCAACGTGCAGCTCGAAGAGCTCAAAATGGGAATCTGGAGTACGAGGACAGCTCCGGCAGCACGGTTATGTACACTACATCACATGACACGTGGCTTCGTCTCTGCCCCACTTTGGTCTCAGCACACAGCAGGTCAGTGGAGCTCTGCAGCTGCAATAACACAACAGGACACGCTGAGGAGGTCCGTCCACATGTGATCAGCAGCTGTAATGGACGGGCTGTCCAACAGATCCCAACACGGACAGCCCATCAGTTCAAACGGACAGCTGATAACATGTCCGGCAGCTGTCACGCATTGACAAAGCCCTGATAGGAAAGACAGCAGGCTGGAGGTTTCACTAACCCACTGCCAGCAGCCTGGTAACCTTGGGAAGAAGGCCCGCGACTTGGCTGTGATGATGAGCAGCTGGTCTCAGTCTCTACACAGTTAGCTGCAGGTAGAGTAGCAGTACCACAGTAACAGAGTGTGTGTGGGGGGGGCTACCTGTCCCCAACGCTGCACCTGACAGCCAGTCCCTGTGCGCGCTCAGGAGACGTTACACGCCGAAGCCCATTCAGAAAACTGCACGTTTAACGGTAATAAAGTGTATGCATGTGCTCGACACTGGCACACAGTAACGTAATGTAGGAAGAAGAAGAGAAACTGGACAGAAGCTGGATTCACGTCGCACAAAACCACAGCGAGCGAAACTAAACCAAGAGGTTAATAATTCGGATATCGGGTCGATAAAGGGGGGGGGGGGGGGGGGGGGGGATTGTTAGGGCGGAGAATGTTTGCCGGGAGGGGGGGGCGGTTGGCGCCCCGGGCCGGTCGCGGGTGGGT
>CM022472.1:699890-714582 GCA_011952105.1 Coreoperca whiteheadi
ATAGTCCTCCTTCTTATTCAAAGTATCTGTGTAATGACGTCATTCCCTCCCTTTCCTTAATTATCTTGGGGGGGGTCGACACATGCTCTGTACTGCACTGAAAACTGAAAAGAGTCCACTGAGAACCTGTGCTCAGGCCGTAAAGGCTGACAATCACACTTCTACTTGAAAAGTTTACGAAAAAATCAGATTGTAAACAGTGTCACAGCTCTTTTCAGTCAGATTTATTTGTCTTTTGAATACAACCTGCAGGAGAAACCGCTGGCGTCCTGTCGTACCGTACCTCTGCCGGCTGCTCGGCATGGACAGGAGGGCCGATCGGAGGGTCGTCGGTAGCGCCCAGAGGATCGCCGGCTGCTCACGGCCCTCGGTGGAGGACAAACGCACTGAAAGACCCATCCCACCCTGGACATCACCTGTTTGACCTGCTGCCCTCTGGTTGACGCTGCAGGTCAATCGAATCACGAACAAACAGACAGGTTCTACCCCACAGCGATAAGAGAACTGAACACTGCCAACGCTGACTGTTGGGAACCGTGTTTGTTCTGTTTATGTGGAAATGCACTGTCAGGATTGCACTCGGTGTACTCGGTGCAATGACAATAAAGGAATCTGAATATATGGCTCTACGGTGGATTTTAATGACAGATAAAGTCGTGCACTCTTACACTCGGAAAACACGGTGACATAGACGCATCCTTGAACGCACCAACGGGGAGCGTTTTATAACAGTCCGCTGTTTCAAACCAATAGCACATCAGTCATTCTGACGGAAAGCAGAATAAAAACTTATACAAAAGTATCATTGTGACTCAGTAACTTTCTTCCCAAGCTGGAGGGTTTGTTTGACTTCAGAAGAATCCAGTTCGATCTGCTGTAGGTCAACCGGGAACAGCAACACTCGTGAAACTGTCACATTTCTCCATCAGCCACATGTGACACAAGCCAGACGGATTCAACACACCGAGAAATCATTTATTCACACACACACACACACACACACACACACACACACACACACACACACACACACAGAACCTGGTACATCTATACTTGTGAGGACTATCATTGACATAATGCATTCCCCAGCCCCTTACCCTAACCTTAACCTAAAGCTAATTCTAAGCCTAAAACCGAGTCTGAACCCTCAAACAGCCCCTTGATGGTGTATTGAAAAGTGAGGACCGGCCAAAATGTCCTCACATTCCAAAAATGTCCTCACTCCAAAGGTCTAAAACGCAAATTGGTCCTCACAAAGATGGCTCTACAAGTGCACACACACACACACACACACACACACACACACACACACATCAAATGTGTTTCCATTACTTCAGAGGACTTTACATTGACTTACATTCATTTCCTGGACACTAACTCAAACCATAACCACTCCTAAAGATCTACGTTATGGGGACTTTTGGATTTTGTCCCCATAAGGAAGGCGAGTCCCCACAGTGTGACTGTGTAAACAGATTTACGTCCCCACAACATTAGTAATACCCACCCACACAGAAAGCACCTCGCTCTCACTGCGTTTCTGCCTGATTGTAAGCAGCTGATTCTCTTCAGCCTCAGACCGACTGAGAGAGAGAGACACAGAGACACATTAGAAGACGAGCAGAGAGAGAGTTCGGACAGTGGACGAGTCCTCTGTTAGACCCTCAGACAGACGCAGGTCTCAGCGTCGGCTCTTCCATCCCGTCACCATGAGGTTTGAGGAGATCCTGGATGAGGTCGGCGGCTTCTCCAAGTTCCAGTTCCTGCTCCTGCTCATCCTGTGCGTCCCCCGGTCCATCCTCCCCCTCCACTTCCTCCTGCACAACTTTGTCTCTGCGACACCTCCCCACCGCTGCGCCCTCAGGAGCCCAGAGGTGCCGCTGCGCTCCGACCCCGAGGCGCTGGCCCTCAGGATCCCCCGCCAGGAGGACGGCTCCTTCAGCTCCTGCAGAGTCTATGATCCCCCGCCGACCTTCGACCTCGGCCAAGGAAACAGGACGGCACCTTGTCCACATGGCTGGATCTACGACCAATCAGAGTTCAGCTCCACAACTTCCTCAGAGGTAAGAAGCAAAAGTAAAGCTCCGTTAATCAAACGACGAAGGGTCCGTGCCTGAAACATTGTTTCTCTGATAACCTCAGTGTGCAGAAATTCAGCTTTTTCTTTCAAAGGTTTTAATGTTAACATTGATTCAAATGAAAGTCATTTAAAAGGTTCAGAAGGCTCCTTCCAGTCAATTCAGCCTCAAAACACTGCGTTATTAAGTTATTCAGCTTCACACTGTAGCGGACAGGATGCCATTCACTGTGATCTGAACCTCGATAAACATCCTGATTCATCCCAAGACTTGTGGAAATGACTTTTCAATCCACTCACAATACAGAAGCAGTTGTTTTCTAATCCACTCAGCCAAGTCAAAGAACGACCTCACAAGTCTCCAGTGTTGGTCAAGATACTTGAGCTAAGCTACCAGCTACTCTACATTAAATTAATTTAATTAACTGGTATGATCACGTTCCCTCAAAATGCTTGGGTATATGTAACATTAGCTTGTGTGGATGCTACCGCACTACTTGACCAATAAAAGAGCTAAGCTACTGAAAAGCAGCGGCGCTACTGACAAACGTAGTTAAACTAGTAACGCCGCTACTACTACTCTGCAGTTCTCTACGATACAAGTTTAACAATCTTTCAGAAGAAACTAGAGCTTCATTTACATTTGGTCATTTAGCAGACGCTTTTATCCAAAGCGACTTACATATGAGAACATTCACAAACCGAAGGCGCAGCTTCGGGAGCATTTTGGGGTTCAGTATCTTGAACCCCAGATACTTCAGATACTTCGACGCATGGCTGGGGGATCGAACCGCTGACCTTCTGATTCGCAGGCGCCCGTTCTGCCACCAAGCCACGGCCGTCAGTCTGCAGACGCGCTAGCATCTCAGTGAGGCTGCAATTAGACAGCCGTGCTTTAAGCTAAATGCTAACATCAGTGAAAATTCTAAGAAGCTGATGTTTTGCGGGTCTAATGTTTAGCATGTTCTGCATCTTAATTTAGCATGTTAGCATAATTAGTAGTAAACACAGAGTCCAGCTGAGGCTGATGGGTGTTGGACACATGGACACGTTGACCTGATGGTGGCGCTGGATGGAAATTCAGTTATTACAGCTCATCCTGAGGGAACCATCCTCCCCAAAAATACAGACTTTCACCCAGGAGGCCGCTGTTCATATCCCACGTAACGCACTTACTTTAACCCAAACCAAGATCTTTTCCTAACTACGTGTTTATTGTTAACGTGACGACGAAGGTCCGGTACGCCTGTCGCTGGTACTCTCCAAAGGTCGTAAACTGGAGATACAGGGTTCCACGATTTAATGAGGTTAGTTTAAAGCACTCCAACACGGAGCTGAATCCCAGATCAGATGTACGCTGAAGGAGACGAACAGCGGCTTCTGTGATGGTAGCGTTACGTTAACTGCATGAATCTTTGTTTCTTCATCACAGAAAAGACAAAGATTATTCTTTATTTTTTGCAAATGGAGCTGCTGTGATGAGAGAACTTTTTCAGACTCGATGTGACAATAAAGTGTCATCATCAGCATCATCATCATCATGATGTCATTGTGGGAGTCAGTGGCCAACGACCTTTTCTATCGTTACGGTATGAGGACTTGTTGGCCCAATCAGAGCTGAGTATGCAAATGAACCTGCCCGTCTGTCCGCAGTGGGATCTGGTGTGTGAGGACAAACAGCTGAATCAAGCTCTCGCGACCTACTTCTTCCTCGGGGTCACGCTTGGAGCCGTTCTGTTCGGACAGCTTTCTGACAAGTGAGTTCTTCAGGATTTGTTACATTTTTTAAACGCTCGCAGTCACCTGATGCTGTGACACTGGAGTTAACAAAGGTATTAAGCATTATTCGTATCACCTGTCTGCAGCCTTGCGTGTCAATATGAAGAATACTAGTAAAGGTCCTACATTTGAAGTTTTACCTAAGTAAAAGTACACAAGTATTATTAGCAGAATGTACCTAAAGTAAAAGTAGTTGTAACGCAGAATGGCCCCTTTCAGAATGTTGCATAAACATCTAAAAGCGGAGCTGATTTCAAACGATGATCAAGCTGTTTTACATCTTGCTTCTTTTAAACAAGTGGAAAAAACCAACCAACCAACTTTTGTTAAATTATTTCAACCTGTTTTTGACAGAAATCCACTGTGAGGAGAAGAAGCAGAAAAGTGTCACCTTATTCTAGAAAAGCCGTGCAACCAGTTTACGTCTTTTCGCCTTGTTTTAAGAAACCTTTAGACTTTTAGGAATCAATAAAAAAACAACTTAGGTAGGATGAAGATCTTTGGTGTGTGTGCGACACGTAAAATGTAACTAAAGCTGTGAGATCAATGTAGAGCCGTAAAAGGTACAACAAGTAGCAGATAATAGAAGTAAGTAAAGTAAGTATAACAATTGTACAGTATCTGAGTAAATGTGCTGAGTTACTTTCCACCACAGCTTACAGTGAATGTGTTGAAGCCATGTGACTGATTGCAGGTTCAGGACTGCCAGCGCTAACTACTACAGTACACGTAAATACACTGAACTGCAATTGATGAAAAATACCAAAAAGAAATAGTATCAACAAGGAGGTTTGATTTCAAGAAACTCTGAACGATTCGGGTTGTCGTTACGACGTTAGGAAGCTCTGTGACCTACAGTCAGGACCTCTGTGCCTCTGAGCAAGGCAGCTGCCGCACTGTTCTCTTCACTACTGGTTTACAACCTTTGTTCAGGCAAGTTTATTTGTGCAGCCCCTTTCAGCAACAAGGTGATTCAAAGCGCTTTTCAGTAACAAAGTCAGCTGCTGCTCCGCTGATACAAACGTGTGTGTGTGTGTTTGGTAATAACTGCAGATTCTCCACATGACTCTACATTAAATAAGACCCCAAGAAGTCAGTTACTTAATAAACCCATGTCTTTGATTATCAACACAGAACACTGCCTCCACATGACTGTATCTCTGCACACACACACACACACACACACCATTGTGTCAGCAGAGCAGCAGCTGACTTTGTTACTGTAAAGCACTTTGAATCTCCTCGTTGTATAATCTTGCCTGAACAAAGCTTGGAAACTAATAATGAAGTGAGTCGCAGCAGCTTTGGATGAACTGAGCTGAACTGATCTGAGCAGCTGTTCGGAGGTTCAGCGGGAAAAGATCAGTGACTGGATGGAGTTTGCAGCTGTCGTGCAATTTTAGGTATTTTTTAAATTGTCCTTTTTGTTTCTGAGCACGTTTAAGGAAAAAGCCAAATAAAAAAATCTAACTAAATTAACCTTGAAACTCAGCTCTTAAGTCGCCAAAGATCCTGTGATTTGATCAAAAGCTCCAGGCCAGCTGCTAAAGGGCCGAGTGTGTGTTTCAGGTTCGGCCGTAAGTCGATGCTTCTGGTGGCTTTCATCGCTGCCACCGTGCTGGGGGTCACCTCCGCCTTCTCCACCTCCTATGTCATGTTCGCCGTCTGCAGGGCGCTCTGCGGCGTGGCCCTCAGCGGGATGTCCATTATTGGCGTGGCCCTCGGTAAGAACTCAAAGACGCGTACAGGCTCGTGTCTCTTTAGTGACAACGTTTCTCATTGACTCATTATCACAACAGAGACTTTATCACATCAAGATCCCAACTTTACTGTCTCGTCACACTGAGACGCCTTCGTTGCATTCGTCTGATAAACTGCTCATATTAGGTTTCTTTGGTGATCAAATCTGTTTTTAACTGTCATCCTCAGACGGCGATTTCACCAACTCATATTCTCAATATATCTGATCGTTATCTAATGATCAGGACTTAATGCTCTTAATGGTTATTATACTTGCACATGTAATATTTGTAGGTGCTTCACAGTGAAACCCCTCTGACAGCGTCCCAAACAAGCTCCCGAGCCCAGCCAGATCCAACCAGGAGGGGGCCCGAGTAGACTTCATCCAATTAGACGCAAGAATGAAAATAATACTGTCGACCTGAACGGATTGATATTGATATAGTCCCATAGTTTAATAAAAAAGACTTTGATAGCCAGTTGATCGTCAGAATGTTTTACATTCACTGATTTCCTAAAACATTTAAACCACGTGATCAGATCCGGTCGTATCCTGAGATCCACGCTGTAATTTCAGACTCGATGACACTGAGTAGGACTTGGACCCGGTCTGACTCGAGTCCTGGGTCGGTTCTCAGTTCCTCAGAACAGAGTGGACCAGTGGAGACCTGCAGTACAGGGAACTGTTCATACAGACTGTATTTTAGCACGTTTTGTTAGCGTGATGCTGGATGATTGCTGGATATGAAGATTGTTGTCTTGTGTACATCATGACGCTGCTACAATCTGCTGTGTGACTTTTGTCTCTCATTAAATAGACGTACTACACGCTGCATGTCGGGCTACATATTGACAGCATGTAATTCATTGTTCTTATGCTCCTGTTATCTAAGACCAACGGTAGAAATCTGGCTCTTTTGGTTATTTAAAATCACATTGGTTCTCTGTCTGGAAGAAGTCTTTATGCATTTCGCTGAAGTGTTTTTCCTTCGTGCTCAGGTATCGAGTGGACGGACGTGAAGCACCGGACCTTCTCCGGCACCGTCATGAGTTTGTCGTGGAGCGTGGGGAACATGCTCCTGGCCCTGCTGGCCTACTCCATCCGAGACTGGAGACATCTGATGCTGGCGGTGACGGCGCCCTGCATCGCCGCCATCATCTCCTGGTGGTAAGGTGGAAGCTAGGAGGAGTTGCTCCGTGCTGACAGTAAACATCGCAGCCTCGAAGCGAGGTTTTTAAAGGCCAGTTTCCTCTGTCTGTGTTCAGGTGGCTGCCGGAGTCAGCCCGCTGGCTGCTGGCCAACGGCAGAGCAGAGGAAGCCAAGAAGTATTTGGTTCAGTGCGCGGAAATGAACGGCAAGAACGAATACACATCCAAACTGGACACTGAGGTGCAGCTGACCGACTCAATATGAACATCCAGCATTAATAGAAGCTTTTGATGGGTTCGATCAATGAGTCGATCTGTCCGTCCAACACTTCCAGAACCATCAATGAAACTCGGCACTTCCTGGCAAATGTAAAGTCTATCAGGAACAAGAGGGATGATGCCCTATGAGCATTTTAATGTGAAACATCCGTGCAGATAGTGCTGAGTTTCATTAATGGGAACTGAGCCACGGCTCGAAAGATGGAAAAATGGAAACGCCTGGAATTATTTAGGGAAAGAAACGGAATATTCTGAATTTATCAAGACAACAGGTAGCAGCATATAAATACAGGAGCTGGTCAAAAACAACATAAAATATGATGAACCTGATATATAAAACAGAGGAAATGAAGGCCTGTCTCTAATGTCCAACATGTGTAACATAAAGCTTTACGTCAGAAATGCCCTCTGTTAGAGATACATATCAGCCGACAGTCATTTGTGACATAAACAATCCTAATACGCTTCCCTTAGACTGGTTTTCTTTAAAGAATAGTGACAGAGATACATTTGTAATGGAGACCCTGTTTCTAAACGACCTCGGACATACGGTATCCTCGACGTGTCTCTGAGGGTCGTCTGTGTTTGATCGTGTGCTCGTTCCAGGATCTGGCGAAGGCGACAACGCCTGAGGTGGCCGAGAAGAACCACTCCTACCTGGATCTGGTCAAAACACCTGAGCTGAGAAAGATCACCCTCTGCTCCGGATTGTTCTGGTAGCCTACCGAGTCACCCTTTGACCTATTTGAACGCTGTGCAGTCCTCCATTCTGCCATGGGTTCCCGCTGACCCTGTTGCTGTGCCTGCAGGTTTGCCGTTGCCTTCCTGTACTACGGGATCAGCTTCAGGATCTCAGGGTTCGGCGTCAGCATCTACCTCACACATTTCATCTACGGCGCCATCGAAGTTCCGGCCAAAATCCTGACCTTCTTCGTCGTGGACTGGATCGGCCGGCGGAACGGCCAGGCGTGGTTTTTGATCACAACAGGAGCTCTGATTGGAGTGAACACGGCCATACCTTTAGGTGACATCACTTCCTGTCTCTGCATACACGTACATCAAAGGGACATTTTGAGGTCGCGGACTTGATAAGATTCCTCTTCCGTGTCTGTTGTGAATCTGCACTTTCTAGACCGTCACACGTGATCTCTTCTCTTTCAGAGTACTCGGTGCTTCGTACGTGCGTCGCCGTGGTGGCTAAGGGTTTCTCGGAGGCGGCGTTCACCACAGCGTTCCTTTACACAGCTGAACTCTTCCCAACCGTCCTCAGGTAAAACCCCAAGCCTGAAACCACGAGGGTCGACCCAAAGGGCCCTGACTGATGCTGATGGTACTTGCTAAGCATTTTTAACCCGTGTGATTGCAAAGAGCTGTTGGACATCTGGTGTATTGAACCACAGTCATTCATATGAAAATGCTCAGCTGTGTTTGTATGTTATGAGCTAATCATATAAAGGCACACGGCTTGGCATGTCAGCAACACAAGTATTTTGAGCCTTTACACAAGTAAAAGTAGAAATACTACAGTGTGAAAATACACCATTACAAATCAAAGTTAACTTAACAAGTTCAAAATTCAGATTTATTAGCAGAAAGTACCCTGTGTGATGTATATTATTGCCTTATTGAATTATTATCCATGATGCATTCATGTGTAATCATTTATACAATATTAGTAATATTTTAATGGATGCAACACTCATTACATCCTAAAGTGGCTTACCTCTGCTAAATGATCAAATGTAAATGTACCTGTAGTGGAGCTAACATGCAATGGGATCAGGACATTGCAGGGAAAGGTCACCAGACATTGTCAAGGTTTCTTGATCACTGGCCTCCTCTGGCCCTGCTGCCGGTGACACGTTGGGGGTGAAAGTGAGTGCGAGTCTGTTCTGTGGAGGACTGAAGCTCCTGGTTGTGGTGTTGGACAGGCAGTGTGGTTTGGGCTACACCTCGTGTGTCTGTCGGATCGGGAGCTCCCTGGCTCCCATGGTCATGCTGCTGGAGGACGTCTGGCTCCTTCTGCCGCCGCTGATCTTCGCTGGGATGGGGATTGTCAGCGGCGGCTTGGTGTTCATGCTCCCAGAGACGCTCAACGTCCGCCTGCCTGAAGACATCGTCGATGTCGAGGAGGGCAGGTAGAGTATTTTTGCTTTTCATGTTGGTCCTTAGAAGACGTTCCTACTGCTTCATCTCTGTGCTGTGGTCTGGTCACAGCTCCAGATCTAACCTGTAAAAGCCTGACGCAGGAGACCTTTAACAGACCTTCACTTTAACCACCATCTTTCACTCACCATACCATGTCTTGTGGAGGAATATTTTAAAAACTTTGGACGAAAAAAACGTTTTCATTAATGTGATCCAGGGTTTTGCAGAGTTGAATTGAAAAGGAACAATAATGTTAAAAATCTCTACAGTGGAACAGTAGACAACAGTCTCTACTCAGCCAGTCACCCATGAATCCCATTGGTTTATTGGTTTTAAGGATTTACGCGTATATGGAGGAAGCTCGTGTTAAATTAAAGTTCAAAATAGACTCATTTCTGCAGTTTGTTTAATCCGAGGTGATGTTAAAATGCTTGATAAAGGTTAAAATGAATTCATTTGCTCATTTTAACTATTTAATATTAGTTTAAGCTTTGACTGTCTCTCTCCCCCCTGACTTCTCATGCTTCCTCCCTCAGACTAACATTTTCACCACAGCTAACGTTATTTCTGATGACCTCTCTTTCCTTCTGCTACATTCAGTTATTTGGAAATTAAGTTTGTGCGGTCGTCACTCTTTTTATGGGTTGTTGTTGTTGTTACCTGCAGTTTAATCCTGGCGTGTTCTTTTAGAAGTGCCATCAAACACGTATGTAGGTGTCCGGTTAAACTGTCCAGTTAGTAAAAGTTAATCCACACCTTCCAACCAATCAGAATCCTCGGTGGTCATGGTTTAACTTTACATTTTTAGCTGCTTGCTAGTAAAATGTTTTCATGAAAATAAAAAATAGTAGATAAAACCCAAACGCAGACAGAAAGATTACAATGACTTAATAAAGCACAAAACACGAAGTAGTGGTGAGTATTACAAAATAAAACAGGAAATGCCAAGATTCAAGACCCAAAAACCATGACATTACCCTTTCTCTCTGTTTAGACACAGACGAAGTGACGCAAAGATTGAGATGAAGAAGACAAACTCTGCAGACTCGACGGCCGCACGGGACAACTGATCAGCTGCAGGAAGTGACTCGTGGCGGCAGACTGATGAGGACGGATCGGTGCTTCTTGATGTTCCTTTTGAAATGCATTGTGTTCAGCACAACAGAGCTGACATAGAGTCTTTTAGTATTTTGAGTCTTCTTTAAAGACTCGTTTTAAAGCCTTCCAGCTGCTGATGATACTCAGCTGCCAGTCAGTGTCAGGACTCGACTGTGTTACAGATTAAGACTATGCAAAGCAAATGTTTTGCGTGTATTTTTCTTCTTCACTTTACATCTTTTTCTGCTTATAAAACTAAACCAACAGTTTCTTTTACATCAGATTCCTTTCACACTGCAGTTTCTGCCTACAGCGGCGGATGGAGTCGGATTCTGCCTCTTAAAGGATGTTTTTCCTTGCCGCTGTGGCCAAGTGCTCGCTCATGCTGGGGACTGTTGGGTCTCTGTAAATAATATTATAAAGAGTTCGGTCTAGACCTGCTCTATAGGAAAAGTGCAATGCGTTAACTTCTGTTATGAAATGGTGCTGTATAAATAAAATTGAATTGAATTTCCAATTCTGCCATTAAAGGCTGATAAGAAAAGACAACAAAATCAAACTTTTTACGCAGAATACAACACAATTCTAGCAAAATAAAAAAAGAAAAGAGAAGAAGAAAGAGACGGGCAGACATTTTCCTCAAATACTTTATTGTTCTTGACGAGCGGGATGTTTCCCTCAGGAGCTGCTGGAGAACAAAACCAGAGCTAATAGAGAGAATATTGGACTTAGAATTATCAGGTGACATAAACACGACTCCTGATGAACCATCGTGTTGCTGCTGGAGGTGGAAACTTGTTAGCATCAACTAGCCTACTTTACATTACATTGATCATTACTTTGTCAGCGAGTTCTGCTGCCTCTTATTGGCCTAAACTCAATTTAACTCCGTCATGTGGAACACAAAACTTCTTACATCTTAGTTTAGCATGTTAGCATGCTAACATTTGCTAATTAGCAGTAAACACAAAGTACAGCTGAGCAGCCGAGGCTGTTGGGAGTGTATTTGGTCATAAACCAAAGTATTGGACAAACTAAAGTGTTGATCGATCACCAGAGGTCATCCATCAGTTCATCTGGACCACATTTCATGAAAATCCTTGCACACTTGTTGAGATTGTTGAGTCCATAGAGCCACGCAGCCAGCAGGGATATAAAGTACATCGGTACATCTGGACATGACGGATTTAAAATACACGTCTGGCTGTGAGCGGCCGGTTGGCGTTGAAGCCTCCGTGGCCTTCAGGCGTTCAGCGTGCGAAGTGTCTTTCGATGCTGAAGGCAGTGCATCAGGAGCTGATGGCCGCTCATCGCTCTCCAATCAGTTCCTGATGCAGTATCACCAGCATGAGGAAAGCTGCCGCCACGGGTGGAGACGCAGTCATACTCACCTGTTATACTCACAGAGCAAGTTAAACCTGCCTCGTTTATACAAAAGAGTTCATTAAAAATGAGAAGTTTGCCAGAGTTGGTACATTTTAGTCTAAAAAAAGAGTTCTAAAATTAACAAGGCAAAAAAAAAAAAGATTTTAAAAAAGCCACTCACCTCACAACTGAGAGAAAGACTGCAAATATAAAGGGTTGTAAACTTCATATTAAGGGAAAGCAAATGTTAAAAAGGCTCAGTTCACTCAGATCACAACAAACACACTTAGTTATTTCCATTGTAGTGTTCCACTTTCCCGCCTCATACGGAACCCGGGTGGCGCCCCCTGCAGGCCGATGGTGCTGCGTTCAGGTGAACCTCGGCCGGCTCTGTGAGACACTCAAAGCTCACAGTTGCCAGCTGAGATTAAACTGGATCACAGCTGTTTCCTGTGAACACAGCATCCTCTGGGTTTTCATTCCCTCTGCGCAGACTGCTGGGCGGGACCTGTTGTCTTCATGTCATCAGCTGATCGCACATCATGTCTTTTCCTTCTGTCTTTCTGTCTTTATTTCCTGTCCGTTTAACTCTGAGCTCACTGGTAGCAGCATGCCTGGACGTGTAGACAGTGCAGCTGCCACCTGGGGGCGCCAATGAGCCACCGTAGCCGGGTGAAGGAAGCACTCAGGTCTTTTACGTTAGTAAAAGTACCAATACTACAGTGTAGGAATATTCTGACACAAGTAAAAATCACACTTTTAAAAGTAAAAGTACAAAAGCCTGAGGATCAAAATGTTCTAGGTGTATAAGCACCCAAAGTAAAAGTAGTCATTATGCAGAACGGCCCATTTCAGAAGAATATATTTAATATATTATTGGAATTTAATGTTGCAGCGGAATACTTTATATACTGCCGTTATTATTCCGAATCTGCAAAGTAACTGAAGTTATCAGATAAATGCAGGGAAGTAAAAAGTTCTGATATTTGTAAAAGCATAAAGCAGCACAACATGGAAATGCTCAAGTGAAGTACAAGTACCTCAGAACAGTACTGAAGCGTCGTACCTGAGCTGCTCTTCCGTCATTGGTCAGAGCGACTGGCTCATCTCTGCAGGCCGCTGTGAGGAGCCGTGTGACGTCACAGTCGCCTGCAGAGATTAACGAGTCGCCCTGAGGAGCTGGAAACACACACATGATACCATCATGGTGGACTCTGCACACGGACACAAGGTCACATTTTACCTTTAATGGTTGTCAGCAGCGTACACGTGCTCATCTCATTTAATACCCACGTGGAGAAAAAGGCCAATGAAGTAACCTGATTTATACGTAGTGTACTCGTGGTCAGTGTGCTGACAGTTTATCACTAGTGCTACTTAAGATATACTGAACAATGAATGCACTTGACTGTGCTATTTGGAGACTCCGTTAAAATCCACTTAAATACACTGAAGTTCAACCTGTTTGCTAATCCTGTACTTTTTAAAAATCCACTTTATTCCCACTTTGTTTCAGTATACTTTAATTATACTTTTAGTGCACTTCCAAATTCAAATAAAATTATGTTTACAATGTATTATCAGCTCATTCTGATTGAATTACAAATATATTTCTTATATATTATAAGTGTATTAACAGTTATCTGAAGCATGGATTAAAATGTACTTCGAGGCATTAGTAAAAAAAGATGAGTATATTTCAGTGCATCTTAATGGTGTTTACAGTCAAGCACACTTAACTGTGTTTCTGTATATCTTTAGTGGCACTAATGTGATATATCAGCGTACTAAGTACATTGTTAGTACATCGAAAATAGCACACCTTTATCAATAAATCAAACTTTATTTATAAAGTCTATACATTACATGCAACTCCAAGTGCTGAACATATAGAGTTAAAAGGAAGAAGAGTTTAAATAAAACCATTTAAATGAATAAAACACAGTATTTTAGTACATTAATCACGTGCAAATGGAGGTATTATGTATACTTGGAGGACTATTTTGGTCAAATGTGTTTCATATATTCCTTTTTGGCCAAATAGTTCCGGGAACTATAGAACCAGACGAACTAATCTAACTAATGTTTTTAATGAAGAACCATGAACAATAGATGAATTAAAAACGCAGCAGAGTCTTGTGCTTTGCATCTGCTGTTGTGTGACTCTGATGATTGAATGAAAGAGACGTGCCTCCTTCAGTCGCAGCAGTCAGCTGGCGTTCCCACTGGCTCTCCTCACTTGGTTTTTAAACAACCAGAAACGTCCGAGCTCTGGTCTTGACGTCGATACAGGAGCACGTCTTTGTTTGGGAACGAAGCTGTTCCTGTTACTGTGGTCTGTTGGAGCGGTCAGCGATGCCCAGCACCGCAGTGCTCCTCCTGGAGCCACTCATTGTATTCCCTGGTTCCTCTGGTCCAAACGCTGGTTCCTGAGTTCCCCTGAAGGTTCCTGGAGAGTTCCTGAGGTGGATTAAGACTTTGAGTGTTAGGCCGGCTGCACGCCTCTTCTGCCAGGCTACACAAGCAAACGCTCGTAAAGTTATGTGACTGCGACTCGGCCTCTCAATCCTTGAACCCTCGAGGCCTGCGGCCACACCGGCTGCTTGTCGACGATTGGCTCGTTGGTCTGGGGAACCCTCTGTCAGTCACTTCCTGCTGCAGCTCCCTCCACAACAAACAAGTCTTTCAGGACTTCCCTGATCGCACTCACACCAGGAAGCTGTCCAGTGCAACCACAGTCGGTCTGGCTCCACTGGAGCGGGTGGGGTGAAGGGCCTTGCAGGGCACCTCCGTGGCAGTAATGAGGAGGGGGGGTTGGGGGGGGGGGCAGTGTTGTTGGTAATGTCTCGTCTTGTTTTGCAGGTCAGTAACATCTTTTTCAGTTTTGACCTCTGAGGCCACCATCGTTGGTACTCTGCCTAATTGAACTGGGCGTGTGCTCGTTTCCCAGTTGCTGGACTCTTGCTGTTACACCACCCCCCCCCCCCCCCCCCCCCCCCCCCCCCACCCCCACCCCCCCCCCACACCCCCCGACCACCCCCCACCCCCCCCCACCCC
>CM022472.1:714607-754225 GCA_011952105.1 Coreoperca whiteheadi
TTAAAGCAACAACTTCCATGACCTCTGCACCTGCTCAAGCAGCTGCCCTCCTCCACATCCAGCAGACGCAGAGCAGCATCATCAGCCCGTCACTGGCTGTAAGCCTTGCTGAGAGGGAAGTTAGCCCAGTCAGGACACCGATACTCAGCCAACATATACGTGTTAAAGTCAGCCAATGGGAGCCTCTCTGCAGTACAAAGTAAAGTGGTGTTCAAGATCAACACCTGGTGATGAAACAAAGAGAGCAGTGGTATCCAACACCTTCAGACACTGGGCAGGTGAATTCATGAAGAGCAGATCACTGTTACTTAATAAAGGTGAAACAAAATCAGCTGTTTCCCCACCTGAAAGGAAAAACTATTCTTATAATAACAACTTGTGAACTGACAAAGTGGAAACTTAATTATAACTTGAGCTTTGGTTTGAAATGTGTGTTTTAAAAGACTAATTCTGATCAATAATAATACCTAAATGTTTTTAATTGTAGAGCCTTTCAAGAGTTTGGGAATCCGGTGACTGTATCAGCCTCACTACAGCGTCACATCAGACATTTCCTTTTGGAAAAGGGCAACTGAACATGAATGACCAGACTGATCTGCATTAGTGTGACCGTAGCTCACAAGTGTGCGAGTTTAAACGCAGGCACGCACAAACCCTCAGCACGCACAAACCCTCAGCACTCAGAAACCCTCAGCACGCACAAACCCAGGCACAGTTGGAGCAGACCGAGCGCGGGTGACATGTTGGATTTGTTCCGGCCCGCGGGCTCTGAGGGCTCTAACGAGGCGAGACAGGGACGGACAAAGCACCAATTAGAGCTGCGGGGTGTCGGCGGACTGTGGACCCTCAGCACGGACCCCCCTCCGGCCGCGCTATTGTCCCGCCACGGAAAACAGAAAAATAAAGACAATGTGATTTGGTTCTGCTGAGGTGCACTCCAAAAGGCCTCGCAGCGTCCCAGAGTTAAGGATCGCTCGCCGTCTGCGGCCGGCAGATGTGCCTCTGCACGCCGACGCCTCGCTGGGCTGCAAACGCACTCTTCAACAGGCTGCCTCTGCCCAAACAGCAGTAAAAATCATTTAATCCCTTCATGGCTGAGCCCTCAAAGGGTAAAGAACATGTCACCAGTTAACGGAAACTCTGTGAACGACAATAATCTGACTGTCAGGACTGGGACATATTACCCAGGTCCATTTTAAAAGAGCTTTCTAATATTTTACTTGCTTACTAAGTAATGAAAATGTCGACTAAATGAAAAGTATCATAACAGCTGGATTACTGGATGTAGTGTTTCTATTCTCTGGTCATTAGGTCTGTGTGTCACATGTAAAAGCTCTTAAGGGATATTTTTAATAACAATCGCATGTAAGAACCCTCATTTCAGCAGTAAGTTGTGGTATTTTGGTTGAAACACGTTGGACACAAGTTTAGAGTGGCAGAAACATCTGTTCTGGTGTAACTACCATGAACAGCAGAGAAACAAAGAATCCTCCCTGTCTGACAGGTGCTGCTGTCTCCACACGTCAACCAGACCAAAAGACTCCAAATGACGTTAAATTTGACCCAAATATCTAACATGTCAAGGTTCCACGTGTTAATACGTCAATACGCATGAGACGAGAGCGTGAAAGGTTTGAGCTTCACTACATCCAGTTTAAAGACACATCAGTGAAATGTTCTACAGTTAAACACGGGAAAACACTTCAAAGTAGAAGCAGAACCCAAACTGCAGAATCAGAAGGCACCCTTTACGGTCATCCAGCCAAGACAGATCTACATTATTAACGAAGCGTTCTCTTACCTCGGTGGTGAGCGCGCACATGCAGGCTGAGCAGAGCACTGAGGGTCGGTGTGAGGCACCACGCTGACCCCAGCGCACCCTCACCCCTCCCTGCCCCCCACCCCCCATCCCCTCGCCCTGGACGGTCTGCTGAGGTGTGTCCTCTGTCTCTCTCTAACCAGGATTTCTCACCACAAGAGAAGCTTGGTTCCAGGCACAGAGTTTATGTGGTAATGAACAGTTCTGTCTGGGAGGTGGAAACAAACTAAACGGCAGAATCATTTGAACCTGTTTGTCTGTAAGAGTCTGACCATCGTGACGGATGTGAGCTGAGAGTATTGTGGTTGTGCAGTGGCAGGGAAGGGTGATGTTCATGGCCCTGTAGTAGCAATGTGTGATGTAACAAGAAGAAGCTCTGTGAGGCTGCACAGCAGCGCTTTGAGCTAAATACTAAAGTTAACGTACTAACATGCTCACAACGACAATGCTACCATGGTGACGCTCAGCAGGTGGTCCTGCTTGGGACAACCATCTTAGTTTAGCGTGTTAGCATGCTAACATTAGCTAGTTAGCAGTAAACAGAGCACTGCTGAGGCTGATGGGAGCGTCATCAGCTCTGCAGGCGTAACTACAGTTCATCCTGAGGGGAACATGAACCATGAAGCACGTTTCATCACAGTCCGTCCAACAGCTGCTGAGATGTTTCTGTTTGAAGCACAAATGTGAAGCTCATGGTGGCACGGGAGGAAAGCCAGCGCATCACCACAGCCAGTGGGATGAATGGACAGTCCGCCTACAGACAGTTTATACAGTAACTGGACTGTTCCACAAATAAAGGCTCGGTTATAGTTCAGGCACAAAAACATCAGTGTTCATGAAGCATCACTTACACTTTATTTATCTGTTAAACATCGACAGCAAAACAGGCGAAATGTTACAAATACCAAATCTGTAGACGGACTATCCAAGTACAGCGTTTACAAACTGTGGTGTCAATCCATTACAGAGCTCGAGATATTTCACTAAGTTAGTGACAACTATGACCAGCTGGTGGCGCCTGAAAGGAAAAGTCAGAGGATCAACGAGTTCATTAGAATGTGAACATCAACGTCTGAACCAGGTTTATTGACAATCCATCCAATAGTTGGTGAGATATTTCAGTCTGGACAAAAGTGAAACATCACTGTAATAACGTATCTTTAACAGTTGTGAGAGTTACTGTTAATCAGGTAATGAGGTCCAAACTCCCCGAAAACAGCCCCACCCCTCTGTTTTTGACTATGTATCAGCCAAACTCTGCATAGTTTTCTGCTTATTGTAAAATTACATTTTAGAAAGATTTAATGTTCTCCATCATGATCTAAACGTAATGTTGGGTCAAGCTTTTTCTACACTTTTAGTCTGACAAAATATAAGAATAATCCTTAAAACCCCCGAAATATGTCAAATGCACACAAGTTAGAAATCCAGAGATCTTTGGGATCTTAATGTCAAGAATTCCCAGGAAATACCAGCATCTCAGTTCCCGGCATTCAATCCTGTGAACCGCTTGAACGCGTTCACTGCCGTCTTGGATTGACGCACTGGTTCTTCTAAATGTAATATTATTTCTGCCATAGCTTTGCCAGATAAACACAGTCTGGTGAGAAAAACACGGATAACATTGCGAATGTCGCTGAGTGGATAAACCTTTTCTGACCCACTTCAATGAGTCAGCAGAGCTGCATGTGGATGTAGAAACGTTTTAAAGGGCCGAGTGTCGACCACTTTAGTCAGTAATTAACTGCTTTCTTGAGCAAAAGCTGCTGCCTGTCAGCGGAGCCTTGATGTCGGTGTGCTTTTCTTATCAGGCAGCCGCCGGCCTTCAAACGTCCCACGTGGGATGTTCAGAAGCAGCACCTGACGTCTTCCCAGCGAAACAGTCCTGCAGGGACATTTCAACACTTTACTCGTGTATTTGGAAATAACTGTAACTGCTCCTGTGAACCATTCCTAGCAGATAATGAACGGCTGACGTTATAATAGTTGTAATCATAGAAAATATTTCCTTATATTTTATAGAAACACATTATTATTATTATCATTCTGTATTCATGAATACTTCTTCTTCACTCTTATGACTCCAGCCACTGATGACGGCCACTGAATGTCTCTAAAATCTAGTAAAATGTAGTTATATATAGTTGTGCAGTGTCTTCCAGCACACCGAGCAACAGTTTGAGGGCATATGAGTAAAACTTGGTGACAGGCTTATTATTGCACCTTAATATGGATCATAGCAAACATGCAAATACATTTGAGCACAGAATAGATTTTTTTCATTGATCAAACTAAATTATGTTTTGCTTGTGTAGAATTTCTCTTCCAAATATATGTTTCTGTGCTCCACATCTCCCGCTGCTCGCTCAGGACTGAGGCACAAATATAACTCCATACTCTGCTGCTCTTCCTCCACCGTCTGAGGACAGAGGGTGTAGTCTGCTGTGCAGACTGTAAAAATCCTGGAGACACATTTGTGATTTGTGGTTTTTGGATTCACGATTCACTTAATACTTTTCAATTCAACATAAAAACGTATCTGTTGAACACTGACTTGAATAGTTTTAAGATCTACAATATAAATTGTAATTTTTCTCTTTGCCTTTTATTATTTTATGTCCTACAGTTTCCTTTTTGTCTGACATTTTTATTATTTTATTGTTTCCTTCTGAATATTTGATGTAAAGTTAATTGAGTCTGTGTGTGAAATGTGTTTTATAAAAGCAGCTGTTTTGTCTTCATGGTGGATCTGAGTGACGCTTTATGAAGATCATTGATGAGGAAGCTTCTGAAGGGTCATTCTGACTTTGTTTCTTCCTCCAGGGTGGAACATGGTGGAGAGCATAATCTGTCCATTCAGAGGACGGACAGATAAAACCAGGACTGACTGTACGTCTGTGTGTGTGTGGGTTGGTGTGATCTTGTATTTGCTACAAAGTGAGGACCATACGTTTTTAACCAACAGAGTGAGGACATTTTGGTCAGTCCTCACTTTGTTTCCACTGAAATTGCCTCCTAAGGCTATATAGATGCTAATATCTGTTTTCCTCAAAGGTCCTCACTTTTCGTCCAAAATTTGTTTTTTACCCCTGTGCTTTCACACACTTTTGCTTCCTGACTCCCCTACAGATGTTAATCTGGTACTGCACCCAAATTATCCCAAAACTGCTAGGTTTATAATCCTGTGCTGCTATGTTGTGCATAACCAGAAATGGAATAAACAAGTTGTACTAGACAATCTTTATGGATTTTGAACATACTTAAATGTAACTCACTGTATGCATTGAATTTGTTTGGTTCAATGATATGACAGAATTTTTTTTTGTGTCCATATGGTTTAGTTTAATTTAAAATGATTAAAATTTGAAAATAAACTGACAAATGCATACTTTAGAGATACATCATCGTCATTTTGAGAAACTAGTCTAAAATGTCTGGTCTTAATGGACTTTGAGAGAGTATTTGAAGGATGACGTCAAAAATGTAAATGTGGTGTAATTGTAAACATTTTGTCCAAATAATTAAACCTGAAAACCAGGAAAACATTGATAATTCATCATAATTATAAAAATGTGTGTTAACTTAAGTGTAAATTATCTTTAAAATATTCACACCAAGGCCATGTGCTATCATAGGTGTCCATGATAATGCCTGTCAAATTTGATTATAAATTGACCCCTAGTACAAGCCTATCTGTAGTTTATGATGCTGAATAAAGATGTAATATGAAATAACTTACAATGCAGAACAATGTTAATGTGTTCATTGTTTTATTTTTTGAAAGTGTGAATTTACCCTCAATTTTATTATTAAAGCTCTGCAAGACTAGGATAAAATCATTATGTTGCATGACCTTTGTGTTTTTTTAATGTTTAGTTTTAATGCATATTTGCGTTCCATTCACTTACAATTTTAGGCAACTGTGGATTTTGGATATTGTTGACACCCTGTATTTAAGATATGTGTCTCTGTACATGTCTGACTCCTCATCATAGAATGTAACAAACTGAAGGTTAAGATAAGAGGACGAGGGAGAAGGGTTAGACCAAGGCCGAAAGTAACAGAGGCATGCTGAGGTAACAAGCTACGTAAAGTATTGAAAATGTGTGACGGGGGAAGGGTAGAATATAACCAAGGGTTTTGGTGTCTTAGCATCAGACATAACGCAGACATCACGGGGAACAGAAGCCTGAGGTGGTTGCGTTGTGCCTTGAGATTAATCTGTACGTACTATGCTGTGAAATAAACATGTTTGGGTTTCAAAGGTCACTGGTGAATCTCTTCTCACTAACCAACTCGGAGAGAGGTGAGGCTGGGCCTACCTCGACAACATATAATATATATGTACAGATATTCATAATGTAGCAGAATTAAGTGGGTGACTTTATAAATAATTCAGTGAAATGTTAATCAAATATGCATACAGTGGGTATGGAAAGTATTCAGACCCCTTTACATTTTTCACTCTTTTTTCCAGTGCAGCCATTTGCCAAAATCACAAAAGTTCATTTTATTTCTCATTAATGTACACTCAGCACCCCATCTTCACAGAAAAAAAACAGAAATGTAGATTATTTTGCAAATGTATTAAAAAAGAAAAACTTAAGTTTCACATGGTCTCAAGAATCTAGACCTTTTGCTGTGACACTCATATTTAAATCACATGCTGTTCATTTCTTCTGATCCTCCTTGAGATGGTTCTACTCCTTCATTGGAGTCCAGCTGTGTTTAATGAAATTGACTGGACTTGGTTAGGAAAGGCACACACCTGTCTATATAAGACCTTACAGCTCACAGTGCACGTCAGAGCAGATGAGAATTTAAAGGGGTCTGAATACTTTCCGTACTTCTGAACTGTATGTACATCTGTAAAATAAAATGTATTACATTTTTGCTATAGAATTATTAGGTATCTAAATACCTAATAATTACCTTTCCAAATGCCGTGAAAGGTTGTTGTTGTCATATGTTTTGTGTACATTGAAATCAAATGAAACACCCAGTTCAGTTGACCTAGTTGACTGTTCATGCTTGATTTTCAGTTTCAGTTTCTTCAACAAACAATGGCCTTTGACTGTTGAAGGAACATGGTCAAGTGGTGTAACTAGTATGTGAGTATTTAAAATCCTTCTCCTCACCTATAAAGCTCTTAATGGTCAGGCACCGTCGTATCTTACAGAGCTCATAGTACCTTATCACCCCACTAGAACACTGCGCTCTCAGAATGCAGGGTTCCTTGTGGTTCCTAGAGTCTCCAAAAGTAGAATGGGAGCCAGAGCCTTCAGCTATCAAGCTCCTCTCCTGTGGAATCAGATCCCAGTTCGGGTTCGGGAGGCAGACACCATCTCCACATTTAAGAGTAGGCTAAAGACTTTTCTCTTTGATAAAGCTTATAGTTAGGGCTGGCTCAGGAGAGTCCTGAACCATCCCTTAGTTATGCTGCTATAGGCCTAGACTGTCGGGGGACTTCCCATGATGCACCTCTGTCCTCCTCTCCCTCCGTATGCATTCTCTGTTATGTTAGTGCACCATATATTAATTTATTTCATATAGATGTTTTTTAATGTCATGTTCGTAGAATAAAACATTCTGTCTTTTAATCAGCATGGTCAAATTACTGTTATTGTCTGACAACAGAAAATTTAAAATGTGTAAATGAGAACGACTAAATTGTGAATTTGTCTGTGACCACAGGGAGCTGGAGGGGACTGTGCAGAGTTTTAAAGGATCCGTCCAACAAGAAGGAATGTGTGTTCGAGTGGAGAGACTTTAAACAAGAATTAATCCTTTAGCTAAACTGTTCAATATCTAATCAGTTAACTAATTAACTGTCTCAGCTCCAGATTACTGGTTGGTTCCTGGGCATCTGGGGGCCCCTCGCAGGTTAATCCGGCCCTGACAGGTTGTGAAGATTCGGCCTCCAACTTAAAGCTAAATGTTCGGGCTCCAGCAGCTCGGTGTTATGGGTAAAACAGTCAGTTTAGACAAACCATCATGTACCTGTGAACACCTGGAACCTGCCTACTGGTCCCAGACCAGCTAGCTGAACAGTGTCTCAGCTGGTGTGGAGGGCTGGAGGAAGAGAAAGGACAGAGGGTCGGTTCAACATGGGGAAAATGTACTGAACCTTTTCTTTAGAAATAAAGTGTAAAAAACCTGAGCCGGCATTCCTGTTTCAATAAGCACAACACTGAGAAACCGCTATCATGTACCTCAGGATTTAAAACGTAGTTTATAAAACAACATGTTCAGAACTTTAACCAGTTCAACTTCTTAAACTCTCAAATGTGCTTAAATCCTGTGACAGGAAGAGAGGATGTGGGCTTCTATCACAGAGTTACCAGAGTCATCAGGGTCACTTCTCTCTTGGTCTCTAACTTCCACTTTCTGTCTCGTCGTGTCGCAGATGATTTTCTCCCTCCAGACAAAAAGGTAAATGTGTGTTTTTCCTGTCGCATTTGTCTCCTTTCCTCTGTAGAGACTCGTGTTATCTGACTGTTTCTGCCTCCGTTACTTTGACACAATCATCGGTGTAAAAACTGAGTGAATGTGTGAGAGGTGTCGAGGTTGTTGGTCGACAGGATCGACCGCTCGGCTCTGGTGCTTTTCAGCACGAGACGTTTGAAACAGTGAAAAGTTTCTCATGACATCATCATGAATTTGTACAAAAACATTTTCAAGTTTTAATGTAGTTTTAAGGTCTGGTTAAGTTTTTCTGGTTGCATTCAGGTTTTGGTTTCTGTGTCTTCACTGTAAACTAGTTCACAGTCCACGCGGTCCACTCCTCTTTGAACAGACAAAAACACTTTTATTTTCATGCAAATGGGAACAAATAAGTGAAGAGACCTGACTGACCGTTTACACTGTTTCACATCATCTCAGTGTTTGTATGTTAAACTGGAGTCTGGTTCACTTTCTTTACTGGCACCATTCAGCCTGAATCCTTAAAGAGCCTGAAAGCACCTTTTTAAAACTAAAGGAATAAATATTCCACTGCAGCTGAAACTGTCCACATTTCTACTCTGTCATGGAAACTGTCCCATTTGTGTCTTTAGTGTTTCAGTGAATGTGGTGTCAGAAAGCTTCCTGAGTTTCCTCCAGTCAGAGCTCAGGATGTCTGTCATGTGACTGAGAGGAATGATGCTAAATAATGTGTGAGCTGTGACAGCATGTTGTTGTTGTGTTTGTGTGAAGGTGTGGGCTCTGCTATGAATCAGTGTGAGGAGCCAGAGGAGGGAGTCCCTCCCTCTAAAACCACTCTGCGTGGGGACCATGACAGCCAGACCAAAGCTCAGAGGTGAGATGAGGATCTCTGACTGTCCACGACTCTTCTCCATGTCAGAGCTCAGCTCTCAAATCACTCCACCATCATTATTCACAGTCAAAGCTCTGTGTGTGTTGTGTTGAAGCCCAGAGCAGCAGCAGAGACCAGACTCTCCTGGACCTGGACCCAGCTGTGTGTCCATCAGGAGCCACCGGTCCCTGGGTCATCCTTTAGAGTTTAAAGGACGACTTCCTTCAGAGACTCAGTGAGTCAACATGGTCCCAGAGTTACAGGACAATTATTCACCGTTACAATGTTTTTTTAATCGCTCGCTGCCAAGAAACAATAGAACTGCCAACGTCCAGTGGACAGGCAGTGGTTTGGGTTACTTTGTTAAACAGACCAGACCGAGGCTGCATCCCATGACAGTTATGAACACGGCCACATCCTCAAATGTTGGTCTGATGGAAAACATAGCAAGATAACTTTTCCAACAGCTCCTCTGAACACAACAGGCAACGCTCGCTGCACAGTGAAACATTCTGGAGGTAACGTGAATAAACACGCACGCTGCCAAATGCTTTACTATTAGCCTGTTATTTATTCCAGGAACCTCATTATACAGCAAAATATACATTTATACAGAAAACAACCAGCAGCACCAAAGATTCTGATATTTCCGAGCTCCCTAAATGTCTCAGATGAGGCTTTCTGGGGAGCTCATGTCTCTTCCAGGGGAGCCGAGCTCCCTGTAGCTCCCCGTAGTTGGAACCCCGGTTGTAGCTTAAAACAGAACAAAAGCTCGGCAACATGACTCGATTTATAGAACCAGTTTAGCTAACGAATATTATGAACACTGTTTATTGTCCCAAAGCAGATAATCAAACTGTGAAGCTGATGTTGCTCCAGTCCTGTTTTTTTAAAAACGAACATATTTGTACTCTGGGGTCATATAATTCAGGGAACACATGTGTCAGATGCAAAGCTTTGCTTTGTGACATGTTCAGCAGGAAGTAGTGTACCTGCCATGGGCAGTCCTTCTTTAGGTCACCTGGCAGAATGTTTAGGGCACTATATAGAGCATACAGGTGACTCTGAGGATTCAGGTTTCCACTTGTATAGATACTTTACCTTGTAATGTTTGTCTCCAGATGCTTTTGTCTTGGTTTTTCTGGACTGGTTCTCTTTGATTCAGCTTCACATTTTAATATATTTAAGTATACATTTTTAGTTGGAGGTTTGAGAGGTGCCTTGGTTTGTCTGTCTGTTTCTATCAGGGTTCATCAGCAGAGACCAGACTCTCCTGTACCCAGCTGTGTGTCCATGAAGAGTGACCGGTCCATGTTTAGACCTATGAACTTCAGAGCTGAACACCACTCTGCTGAAGAAAGGTGAGACTTTTTATTCTGCAGCTCTCCTTCTATCAAGTCCTGAAACAAAAGGATCTTCCAGCTGCTCTCAGCTTTCAAACTCCACAGATTTAATGTTTTCTTTCAAAGAGGAACTTTCAGCACTGAAGGGCGGATTTAAAAAAAAAACATGTTTTCAAACTCACAGAAACAATTATTACATGAATCGATTGATCAACTTATGGTACATTAACTGCCACCAATTTTGACATAATTCGATAAAGTCATTTATCAACTAAACATGTTGATCACTCTGGTTCCATCTTCTCAGATGTGATGATTTGCTGCTTGTCTCTGTTCCCTTTCAAAATCTTCACTCGATGCTGCATGCAGTATGCACATGGGAATGTCTCCGCGTGACTGGCTGTGAAAAGTGTGTTTAAAACGTCAATGAAATTGACTCAAGCGAACTATAGCCTCGGCGGGTGACGTCACCAGTGCACCTGAAGCCCGAGGCTATAAGTAGATGAACTCCAGCTGCCAGCCTTCAGGTCTCTTTGTTTTCAGACCGTTACTGTGTGGTGTGCGAGAGCTAGCAATCATGAATGGAGGACAGAAGCGTTGCGTGCCCCCGTGTTCTCTCCTTCTGGCTGACACGGACATGCACGATAACTGTGTGGCTTGTTTGGGAGAAGAGCACGCGGCCGCTGCCTTGCATACTATGGCGGTACTGCAAGCGTACGAGGCTGACCTCCTTAAAGACTTGAGTGAGGGTGGAACGGTGGACAGCGAGGCTTTTGCTGAGCTTCGCCGGACAACAGACTTGTCTCTCCGTGCCACCAAGCAAACGGGCCGTGCCATCGGCCGTTCTATGTCAGCTTTGGTGAGCAGGGAGAGGCACCTGTGGCTTAACCTATTGGGGATTAAGGAAAGAGAACGGGCGTTCTTGTTGGACTCCCCGGTTTCCCCCAAAGGTCTGTTTGGCGAAGCAGTGGATTCCGTCGTAGCAAAATTTAGAGAGGCCAAGAAACAGGAGGAAGCATTTTCCCAGTTTCTTCCTCACCGCGCTCCGGGGGGGGGATTGATCTCCAGGACACATATTTCCATATAGAAATATTGCCACAACACAGGAAGTTCCTGAGGTTCGCTTTCGTGGGGGGAAGGTTACCAATTTTGGGTTCTTCCGTTCGGCCTAGCCTTGTCTCCCTGCACATTCACAAAATGTATGGATGCGGCACTGGCTCCGTTGCGACTCCAGGGCATTCGCATTTTGAATTACATCGACGACTGGCTAATATTAGCGCAGTCTCGAGAGATGGCTCTTCGGCACAGGGATGTTGTGCTGGCTCATCTGGTTTCTCTCAGGTTGAGACTCAACGCCAAGAAGAGTGTTCTTTCTCCTTCGCGGAGAACGACCTATTTGGGAGTTGTGTGGGATTCGGTGGCAATGCGGGCGCACTTGTCTCCCGCTTGGATCGAAACCATCCGGTGTACCCTAGGTTTGGTCGGGCTAGGTCGCAGTCTCACTGTTCATCAGTATCAGCGACTGTTGGGTCTCATGGCGTCAGCCTCCACGGTGATTCCTTTGGGGCTGTTACACATGAGACCGTTTCAGTTGTGGCTCAGAGCCATGGGATTTCATCCAAAGGCCAATCCTCGACGGCTAATAGAATTGACGCGCCTCGGGCTTCGTGCACTGGCTATGTGGTTCAGACCCCGGTTTCTTGCCTTGGGTCCCACTCTCTGCGTACCGTGTCGTCGCAGACTGCTAACAACGGACGCCTCCCTGAAGGGCTGGGGTGCGGTCTTGAGTGGTCGTCCAGCCCAAGGGGAATGGGAGGGTCATCAGCTCAAGTGGCACATCAATTGCCTGGAGTTGATGGCTGTATTTCTGGCTCTGAAATATTTTCTTCCCCAGTTGAGGGGCTGTCATGTCCTGGTGCGGGTGGACAACACGGCCACAGTCTCTTACATAAATCACCAGGGGGGTCTGCGCTCGCCCACCTTGAACAGGATTGCGAGGCAGATGCTCGTCTGGGCTGGAGATAAGCTCCGGTCGCTCAGGGCAGTTTACATTCCGGGGCGCGTGAATGTGGGAGCAGACTTACTGTCCAGACAGTCCTTACGGATGGGCGAGTGGCGACTCCACCCAGAGATTGTCAGTCAGATTTGGACCAAATTCTACCGAGCGGAAGTGGACCGCTTCGCCTCTTTTCAGACTGCGCAATGTCCCCTCTACTTCTCTCTCAGTCCCCCAGCTCCCCTGGGTCTGGATGCAATGGCTCATACATGGCCCAGGGTGCCCCTGTATGCCTTCCCTCCAGTGGCTCTGCTCCCGGGTGTGTTAGCCAGGGTTCGTCAAGAAGGGTCCGACCTCTTGTTGATAGCGCCTTGTGGTTTTCGGTGAAAAGGTCTCTCCTCAACGGCTCGCCGTGGGCGATTCCGGCGAGGAGGGACCTTCTGTCCCAGGCAGATAGCACTATATTCCATCCCAGACCTGACCTGTGGAATCTTCATGTTTGGCCCCTGAAGGGTACCAGCTGAGGAACACCGGACTGTTGCCTGTGGTGATAGAAACGATCTTGAGTGCTTGAGGGCTGCCTCTACCAGGAAGCTCTAGGTCGGTAAGTGGGGTGTCTTTGTCAGATGGTGCACAACACGTCAGGTGAATCCAGTTGACTGCCACGTTGGGTCAGTTCTGGATTTTCTGCAAAGTAAGTTGCAAATGGGCACTTGCCCCTCCACTCTTAGGGTTTATGTGGCCGCTCTCTCGGCTTGCCACGCCCTGGTGGATGGGGTGCTGCTGGGACGGCATCCTCTGCTGACCCGCTTTATTCACGGGGCCAGGCGGCTGAGGCCTCCCGCCAAAACCAGGACTCCTTCATGGGACTTAGCCTTAGTTCTGGAGGGTCTGGTTGAGACCCCATTTGAACCTCTAGAATCAGCGTCGGACAAGCTTCTGACACTTAAGATGGTTTTCCTAATGGCGATAACTTCTCTGAGGAGAATCGGGGAAATGCAGGCTCTGTCGGTGTCATCACCCTGCTTAGACTTTGCCCCAGGTTGGGTGAAAGTGATCCTACATCCTCATCCTGACTATCTGCCTAAGGTTCCTTTTTCGACTGCACATCCTGTCATTCTGGAAACCTTCTGCCCTCCACCGTTTGTTACGCCGGAGCAGGAGAGACTTCATAGACTGTGTCCAGTGCGTGCTCTCCGGGCTTATGTCCACCACACTAGCCAGTGGCGTAGGTTGGAGCAGTTGTTTGTTTGTCATGGGGGCCGTAACAGAGGTTCTGCCGCCACCAAGCAAACCATGTCACACTAGGTCAGGGATGCTATTGCTCTTGCCTACGAGGCGCGCGGTCAGGCTTCGCCGAGAGGCTTAAGAGCCCACTCCACCAGGGGGGTCACTTCCTCTACTGCTGTAGCTAGGGGTGCCCCCTTACAGAGTGTCTGTGATGCGGCGGGCTGGTCCTCTCCGCACACATTCATACGTTTTTATAGTTTGGATGCTCATTTGACTCCGGGCTCCTGTGTCCTTGAGTCGGCATCCCAGGCTAATGTCTGAGGCCTCCTGCGCTTGTGCACACCTACACATCATAGGGGGTAAGGACATTGTCAGCATAGCGGCGTGGGTATTCCGTTCCCACATGCATACTGCATGCAGCATCGAGTGAAGCTTTTGAAAGGGAACTCTTGGGGTTACTTGATTGTAACCCTGTTCCCTGATAAAGGGGAACGAGATGCTGCACTGCACTGATAAATGACCTCAGATTAAAACGACGCGTATTTCACCAACAGAACTCACTCAAAACACTAAACCAAAAATGTGCATGGGAGCTATAATGTTATCCATATAAAAACCGGGGTACTAACGTTTATCAAGGAGCGGTCTTCTCCGCTAAGGGAAACAGCGCCCGCCATTTCCCACACTTATAATGAAGCCAGAGTAACTCCGGTAAACACGGCAAACTATGCCATATATGTTGCCGACACGGCATAAAACACAAGGAGTAACACTTCGCTATGTTTATATATGCTTTAGTATTTTCGTACCCAATACTAACCTGTAAAACAGGAGAAATGAGGAAGCATAGAAAACTTGCTGCCGTTCATCTGGTCGGTCTTGCCAGAATGACAAAGTTACGACAGCAACGTCATCACTGCAGTCCCGCTACAGCAAGCCCTCTGCTGCTCCCTGTTATTCTCTACTGCCCCCTACTGTCTGCGGTGGGTTACTTTTAAGGACAGAAGCCTTAGGAGGCTTCCTTACATTGCTGTTTGAGATCATATCATTTATATTTAGTGAATAACTATAACATAATCAAAAATGTGACCACATATCTTGGGGGGGTCACATAATCAGAGGAAATGCATAATTTCACACACGCAAACACATGATACCGTAAAAGTGGAATTTCAGCCAGGAAACGTTAGACATATATGTGGGGTGGAGGCTCACCATCGGCCTCGTGTAACCAGCTCGCTCAGTCAAAATGCAGAAATGTGTTTCTGTTGATGTTTGGAATCATCACACTTCCTGTTTTCTCAGGAGTTCAGCAGGTTCTCGGTGGTCAGTCTGTCCAGCAGCGTCCAACAGACTTGGACTCCATATTTATGGTCTGTAAATGTCCATCAATCTTTACTTCAGCTGCAAATGAAATGAAAATAACATAACATAAATTTAATTCTTTTCCAGCATCTTGAGGAAAACATTGTCAGTTTTGTGAAGTACGAGCTGAAAAAGTTCCAGAAGCTTCTGAGTCCAGATTACCCAGCATGCTTAGAGAGACAGAGTGAGGAAGAGGAGGTGGTGGACGATGAGGAGGAAGAGCAGAGTAGGAGCAGCAGAGAGGCATTTCTGAAGATCTCACTGCACTTCCTGAGGAGAATGAAGCAGGAGGAGCTGGCTGACTGTCTGCAGAGCAGTAAGAGGATTTTCCACACTTGACTTTCCTCACATTAACACCAACACCCACTCACTGATTTGATGTGTTTTCATTCAGGAACTGTTGTTCCAGTTTGTCGACGCCAACTCAAATCTAACCTGCAGAAGAAGTTCCAGTGTGTGTTTGAGGGGATTGCTAAAGCAGGAAACCCAACCCCTCTGAATCAGATCTACACAGAGCTCTACATCACAGAGGGAGGGACTGCAGAGGTCAATGGTGAACATGAGGTCAGACAGATTGAAACAGCATCCAGGAAACCAGTCAGACCAGAAACAAGAATCAGACAAGAAGACATCTTTAAACCCTCACCTGGAAGAGATGAACCAATCAGAACAGTGATGACAAAGGGAGTGGCTGGCATTGGGAAAACAGTTTTAACACAGAAGTTCACTCTGGACTGGGCTGAAGACAAAGCCAACCAGGACATACAGTTCACATTTCCATTCACCTTCAGAGAGCTGAATGTGCTGAAAGAGAAAAAGTTCAGCTTGGTGGAACTTGTTCATCACTTCTTTACTGAAACCAAAGAAGCAGGAATCTGCAGATTTGAAGAGTTCCAGGTTGTGTTCATCTTTGACGGTCTGGATGAGTGTCGACTTCCTCTGGACTTCCACAACAATGAGATCCTGACTGATGTTACAGAGTCCACCTCAGTGGATGTGCTGCTGACAAACCTCATCAGGGGGAACCTGCTTCCCTCTGCTCGCCTCTGGATAACCACACGACCTGCAGCAGCCAATCAGATACCTCCTGAGTGTGTCGGCATGGTGACTGAGGTAAGAGGGTTCACTGACCCACAGAAGGAGGAGTACTTCAGGAAGAGATTCAGAGATGAGGAGCAGGCTGGCAGAATCATCTTCCACATCAAGACATCACGAAGCCTCCACATCATGTGCCACATCCCAGTCTTCTGCTGGATCACTGCTACAGTTCTGGAGGAGGTGTTGAAGACCAGAGAGGGAGGACAGCTGCCCAAGACACTGACTGAGATCTACATCCACTTCCTGGTGGTTCAGTCCAAAGTGAAGAACGTCAAGTATGATGGAGGAGCTGAGACAGATCCACACTGGAATAAAAAGAGCAGGAAGATGATTAAGTCTCTGGGAAAACTGGCTTTTGAGCAGCTGCAGAAAGGCAACCTCATCTTCTATGAATCAGACCTGACAGAGTGTGGCATCGATATCAAAGCAGCCTCAGTGTACTCAGGAGTGTTCACACAGATCTTTATAGAGGAGAGAGGACTGTACCAGGACAAGGTGTTCTGCTTCGTCCATCTGAGCGTTCAGGAGTTTCTGGCTGCTCTTTATGTCCATCTGACGTTCATCAACTGTGGTGTCAATCTGCTGTCAAAAAGAAAAGCAACCTCTCGGAGGTCTAAACCATTTAGAGACAATCCTGGACCAACACATTTCTACCAGAGTGCTGTGAACAATGCCTTACAGAGTCCAAATGGACACCTGGACTTGTTCCTCCGCTTCCTTCTGGGTCTTTCACTGCACACCAATCAGACTCTCCTACGAGGTCTTGTGACACACTCAGGAAGTAGCTCACCGACCAATCAGAAAACAGTTGAGTTTATCAAGAAGAAGATCAGTGAGAATCTGTCTCCAGAGAGAAACATTAATCTGTTCCACTGTCTCAATGAACTGAAAGACCGTTCTCTAGTGGAGCAGATCCAACAGTCCTTGAGTTCAGGAAGTCTCTCCACAGATAAACTGTCTCCTGCTCAGTGGTCAGCTCTGGGCTTCATCTTACTCTCATCAGAAAACAATCTGGATGTGTTTGACCTGAAGAAATACTCTGCTTCAGAGGAGGCTCTTCTGAGGCTGCTGCCAGTGGTCAAAGTCTCCAACAAAGCTCTGTAGGTGCACAGATAACTGCAGATACTAACTGTTTCACATGTATAGGTTTGTTCTGAACTAATCAAAGTCTTAGTCAACTGATATTCACAAGATGTATTCAGCAAATTAGTTAATTAATTGAAAAATCTGCAAATTGTTTTTTTCTGTTTTTTTGTACCTCCTCAGATTAATGCAGCAATGAAATATGCCAGACTGTAGTTCATTAGAAGCTAAAATTTATTTGTGTAATTTCCTGGAATGAATTGCTTATAGATACATAATAATAATAAAAATCATCAAAAAACTCTTCTCAACACTTGAGACACTATTCAGTTTTGTTTGAATCATCATCTCAGTACAAGCAGCCATAGAAATGTGTTTTACATTGATGACAGAAACATCATCAGTGTTTGTTCTTTATCACTAACTCTCCTTCAGGCTGAGTGGCTGTAATCTGTCAGAGAGAAGCTGTGAAGCTCTGTCCTCAGTTCTCAGCTCCCAATCCTCTAGTCTGAGAGAGCTGGACCTGAGTAACAACGACCTGCAGGATTCAGGAGTGAAGCTGCTCTCTGCTGGACTGGAGAGTCCACAATGTACACTGGAGACTCTCAGGTCAGGATTCAGTTAACTCAGAGGTTAATTCAGATAACCCTTTGAATGTCGCTGGATATACAATTTTAATGTCTCTTAAATAAAGATACATATCCTCTGTAGGATTGAACAGTTTAGATTATACTCAAAAACTACTTAATATATCAAAGTGAAAGTAATCATTGTGCAGTATAATATTTCATGTCAGTGTTTCCTATTGTAGCTGATGTTTCTAGATTAATATTACTGCTGCATTAATGTGTATGTTGCATTTTACTACTCTAGATGTTTATAGTTGAGCTGCTTGGTAGACGGGCTGCCTTTACACGGGGACCCGAAGCATATCAACAACTGGTCCGAACTACGTCACTGAGATGTCCGCAGGACATAAATCTTGAGGGCTCTGTCCGGACAGAGAAACCACAGCCTATCCTGTTCCGCAGACTTTAAAGGAGGATGGAAAACCTGCAGGACCACAGGCTGGGCCAACGCAGTGGGTACTTTAGATACATACCCCGGTCTCAAATGCAGGATGGCTTTAACTGTGCCTGGAGCGAACTCCAGGTAGGCAGGGGCCACCAACAAGGCCTCCAGATCTCCAGGTCTCTCTTGAGAGACATCGTGGCCAGCAAAACATTCTCAGACGCCTGTCGGATGCATTGTCCAAGGGCTCGAAAGGCGCCGTGGTTAATCTGTCTAACACCACGGTTAGGACCCAAGCGGGAATCCTAACCCGAGCCCGACGCCTCATCCTCAGGGTACCATGGAGGAAACTGGTGATAAGTCGGTATGAAGCGAGCAACCTTCCACCACATACACCTTAAGTGTACCAGGAGATAGCCTGGCCGAGAACTGGACTTGGAGGAACTCCAGCACTGAAGCCACCGGACAGTTAAGTGGTTCCTGATGGTGCTTCTGGCACCATGCAGTGACAAGCTTTCACTTGAAAGAGTACAGTTTCCTCATGGAGGGAGCTCTAGAGTGTAGTGAATGGTCTTGACTACCTTGGTAGAGAGACCGGCAGCTCAGAAGTGGTCCCCCTCAGGGGCCACACCCAGATCTTCCACATGCCCGGTCAGGGATGAAGTATTTCGCCGTTGGCCTGTGACAGCAGGTCCTTCCTCATGGGAGTCTCCCACAGGAGACTGTCCAGGGCCAGAAGAAGCAGAAGCTGGGCCCTTGTTTGGCGAACCTTCTCTAGAACCCCCGGGACCACAGCAATCGGGTGAAAAGCATACAGCTGCAGCCTCCGGCCATGGCTGCACCATGGCATCCAGCCCCGGAGGCTCCAGATGCACAAGGGAGAACCAGATGGACAGTGAGCATTCACTCAGGATGTGAACAGGTCCACTTCCAAACTTCCTCCTGATCATCTGCACCGTCTTGGGGTGCAATCTCCATTCCCCGGGCCTCGCCCCCTGCCTCGACAATATGTCTGCTTACAGATTCAGGTACCCAGGGACATAAATTTCCCCTGGGACCACAGGAGGATCCGATGGACCAATCTTAGATTCCCCGGTATGCAATTCTGAATAGGTGAGTGAGTGAGTTCTAGAGTTGAGGGGCAGAGCGGCTGAAAGCCCTGCTCCCCATGGTGACAAGGCAGGCTGGAGGGACAGAGAGGTGGACAGAAGAAGCAGATCTGAGGTGATATGGTAAATGGAGGGGGTTCTGGTGATAATTCGAGCTGCAGAGTTTTGAACCAGTTGAAGTTTATGGAGGTATTTGTTAGGTAGACCAAAGAGAAGAGAGTTACAGTAGTCGATTTGAGAGGTGACAAGGCTGTGTACAAGAAAAGCAGTGGAGTGGGGAGAAAGTGAGGGGCAGAGGTGATTAATATTGTGTAAGTTGAAATAGGCAGAACGTGTGATGTTATTACTACGGGATTGAAAAGATAATGTGCTGTTGAGGATGACACCCAGACTTTTAAGGTGGGGGGAGGAGGAGACAGAGGTGTGGTCGATGGTAAGGGAAAAACTGTCAGCTTTTGAGAGGGTTGGTTTAGTGGCAATAAGAAGAAATTCTGTTTTATCACTGTTTAGTTTGAGGAAGTTGGAGGAGAACCAGAATTTGAGCTCGGTGAGGCAGTCAGTAAGGGAGAAGGGTGGGAAGCTGGAAATGGGTTTGCTGGAGAGGTAGAGCTGTGTGTCATCCGCATAGCAATGGAAGTGGATGTTGTATTCATGGAAGATATTACCAAGGGGAAGGAGGTAGATGATGAAGACAAGGGGCCCCAGGACAGAGCCCTGGGATACACCAGTGGTAACAGAGGACGGGTTTGAACTGAAGGATTGGAGTTGGATGAACTGAGAGCAGCCTGAGAGGTGTTACGGTGGAAGCTGCTGCCATGAGCCCTAAAAGTCTCTAAAACTATTTCACAGTGAGATCGGTCTAGCTGCACCCTGGGCACCATGGCCAGGATCGACTCGATTCATGCGGGAGACAGTTGTGCCCGCAACCTAACAGAATCCCACACTACTCTGAGGAAAGCAGTACTTTGTACCGGAATAAGCATGCTCTTGCTAATATTGAGCCTCAACCCCAGGCACTGCATGTGGGTGAGCACGACATCTCGATACTGTGTCACTCCAAGCGATTGTTATGTTGTGGGTCCGTTAATGTGTGTTTTGGGAGTGTTGTGTTTTTTCTGTTCCTACTTTGCCTTAGTTCTGTGAGTGTCTTGTCTTATTTTGAAATTGTCTGTTTAGTTATGTTTTGGCTTTTAGTCTGGCTCTTCCTGTTTTATTTTGGTGGGTGTCTGTTTCCCTCTGTCTTGGTCAACTTTACTTCCTGCCCCTGAATTCCTGAGTGTGTTCACCTGTGTCTCGTTGCGCACCTGCGTCCCGTTGTCTCCCTGTCCCTCAGTGTATTTAGTCAGTGTGTTCTCCTTGTGTCTTTGTCAGTTTGTCGTTGTATGTCCAGGATGTTCAACCTCCTGTTGTCTCACCACCCGTGTTCCCAGTATTTCGTCTCCCTGTGTAAGTCACTATCGTTGGTTTTATGTCGGTGACTCTTTGTTTTTGGACTTTGCCAGTTGGTTGTTTTTGGATGTATCCCTGCCTCCAGGACAACTAATAAACCCTGGTTTCCTCACCTACCGGTCTGCATCTGGGTCCTCCTTCCCTGCAAACCCCTAATCACAACAACGATTGTGCTAGTGTTAACCAATTGTCTATGTAATTGAGAATGCAGACCACCTGGAGCCTGAGAGGTGCCAGGGCAGCATCTACACATCTCGTGAAGGGGAGAGTGCTAGGCCGAACAAAACGGAAGTCTCCTCAGAGACCGGTTCAGTTGATGAAGATCTAAAATGGGGTGTAACCCTCTATTCTTCTTCGGAAACTATAAAATTGGCTGTAGAACCCAGTGTGCATCTCCCATATAAGAGAATGCTCTATGGCCCCTTATTGCAAGAGAGAATGCACCACCCGCTCCATAACCTGTGCCTGCACCAGTTTCACCTTTGTCTCCAAGATCCCTCTGAATCTTGGAGGTTGGGACCTGAACTGAAGCCTGTACACCTTTTGAATGGTGCGCAAGACCCAGTGCAACACCCCGGGCAGAACTTCCCAAGTGGGCAGGATGTCCCTCAGGGGAACCACCCGTGACATTGGGACTCGTTGGAGTGACCTTGGCTACCCGAGGCACTGCCTTGGTGGGAAGTGACCGAGTAGCAGTGTCTACAGATTTCTGCGTAGAGAGCCCTGGATGTAGAGAGCAAAGCCTCTCCAGGCTGACATCCGGAAACCGTGGTCTAGGAACTAATGTGTCCTGAAGCGCTTGTGCGGCAGGTAGCAACCGATGTGGGACGTCTACATTCCTCTATAGAGGACGCGAACTCCGACCGACTACTGCATCTCCATGATGGTCTTGAGGTGTGGGTTGCATGAAACTCGCCCTACCCCAGCATGACCCGCCAACCATGTAAGCTTTGCCCACTAAAGACAACATAGTGCGGCAAAGCTTACTAGGCAACGTCGGAGCCTTGAGGGACGACAAGGCCTCCGGCAATAAATACGCCGCCAACGTCTCCTCAATGTGAGGCATGAGGCCACTCCTTGTGCCCATTGTTCAAAGCATAATGATGACCAGTTGGGCTCTCAAAGCTGTGATGAAAACAGCCTAGACCAGGACAAGGAAAGAAAGGCAGCTTCTAACGTGGAGGTGGAGCCGGGAGAAAACGCTCATCAGCTAAGAGTGGAGCATTCTCACGGGGAGACGCTCGCAGTCAACCCCCCTCGGCCCAAACAGCTAACACATCTCGTGTGTGTCACCGGTGGGGATAAAGCGTGACCAAGGAGGAACACCCTGCCGAAACCGCTTCTCACTCATTTTCGCACAGAGTGCTTGCTGAAGATCAGAAGTCTGACGACAACAGTGAAGCCGGCTCCGTTGATAACTTCCGGTTCCGCCTGCGTGCGTCACATGCTGACTTTGCACCAATCAAGATTGGGCTAAGTTGTACAAGAGATTCAGATGCGGTCATGCTGAAGGAATGAAAGGGAACCACAAACCTATGCAGCCCTCAAATCGGAAGCTGGATAAACATATTTGTCTTGTGGGTTAAAATGCGGACCACAGCTTCTACACAAGGTGTACTACCACAGGCTACCAAGCAGAGTGTACGCTACCTATGTAATGTACAAACTGTACCATCAAATATTAGACGTAGCAATAACTGTTATTGTTGTGAGATAGAATACCGATTTAAAAAAAAAAAAACACAACAACATAAAACCGGAAGAAAAAACAAAATAGAAATGCTCATTCATTTCGACCCACATCAAGTTTAATGCCTTGCCTCCTACAATTCTAGAAATATTAAGACATTTTTAGAATATCAAAAAATAATTATCATGTTAAGACTTTTTAAGGACCCTGATCATGTTCTGTTTTACGTTTTGTTACTGCTGAGTCAAATTAAAATATTTTGATGATGTGTTCTGGTGGAGAAAATGTAATGCTAATTTTAATGAGGGAATTCAAACTGACAAGGAAAGAATAGATGAAAATAAATAAGATATCATTCTGCGTGTGTGTCCAGCCTGTCAGGCTGCCTGATCACAGAGGAAGGCTGTACTTCTCTGGCCTCAGCTCTGAGATCCAACCCGTCCCATCTGAGAGAGCTGGACCTGAGCTACAATCATCCAGGAAACTCAGGCGCAAAGCTGCTGTCTGCTGGACTGGAGGATCCACACTGGAGACTGGACACTCTCAGGTATGAACAGACAACAAGAGCTCACGCACTGTTTCTCTGTCACACTGACAAGCTGAGGACTGTTGGTTTACAGTCTGAACCAGCAGCACTGCTGATAACAGTGAAGACAGTAACTGATGTGCTAAGAGTCCCTGTCCCCATTTAGACTGTCCTCCTGACTCATATCAGACCAGGATCTGGTGTTGGTCGTTTGACACCTACGACACACAATGTATTTATATACAGCTATAAACCATATGTTTATGGTTTGACCCTCCTGTTAAGTTTAACAGGAGGTTCAAAGTTCATTCTTGAATGTGGAAACAGACAAAACAATCTCAGCTCAAGGTAACCACTGAAGTAAATAACAACAAATATGGCAACAGACAATAATGGAGTTTCAGTGTTTCCTGAAACATAAATTAAGCTGTAAAATGGACATTTTCTGCTGCTGACACACTTGTTGTGTTGTATATTTGTGTTTTGGGCCTTTAAGGAGGTGAACTTGTTTTCCTCATAGACACCTCAGCCTCTCTCCTCCTGGTTAGTTTAATCTGTCTGCTGTATCTAAAGGGGGGAGAGGAGCTCATGTGATTGGTCCATTTTGAAGTTTGCCCCGCCTCCACCTGCTGATTCTGTATTCCTCCTACTAATAATTTATTTAGCCTCTCGCGCTAAATAAATATCCTGCATATCTGGTTCATGCTGCTGCTGGTGGACACCAACATGTCCAACATTAGTTGGTTTCAGACGTGTGTTTGCACCCAGTTTCAGGACAACACGACTCTAAATGTTTTACGTCCATCAGTGATCTTGTGCTCCAGTTTGAACCCTGAGATGTTTGCAGCTGTACAGCTTGTTAGAGTCGACTTCCAGAAATAACAACTGTTAAATCAACATATTTCTTGGATCAACACGACAAACGTTAACTGCTCCTAACAAGCTCTACCACAGCTTCTGTGTCCAACATACAATGATGTCACCGGGACAGCTACGTCAGTCACTGCTGATTGGTCAGAGCAAAGTGACCTCCCTCCCAAACAGGAAACTGTTGACATGAACATGACGTCACACTGAACAATGAAGAGAAGTAAAATGGACATTTATGGTCTGATTATCAGCTGAGAAGATCTGAGACTTTATTCAACACTTAAACCTGCAGTGTGGAACTTGTGTCTCCCCCTTCTGGCAGTGAGAGTAATTACACAAACACGGTCGACGCCTGCTGATGACGTATCCCTACAGGGGAGCTCGTCCCAGGCTCGTGTTCAGAAACAGTTACAGACATACAGAGAAATGTCCGCAGTTCCAGGACAATAATCCATCATTCAGGTAGTAAATGTAATAGCTACGTAGGCCTACACCAGATATCTTACAAAGACCAACCTGTCCAAGAGCAGTAACGGGACACCGTGTCTGCCCTCAGTCCACCTCTTCTCTCCAGCGAGGAAAAGCTACACCAATGGTTATCCGTGTTTGTCCTCGCCATCGATCGCTTTCTTTGTTTGACTGCAATCGTTCCTCTGAAAGCTGAGTTTCTTTTTTATCTGGAGCATCAGAACCTTTTCTTGGACTCTTGTTAGGTTTTTCCTCCAAAGGCTCTGCCATACTCCTGGTTGCTGTAGGCTTCTCCATCACTAAGGTTTCTCCTCCCTTCAGCTCTGGAAACCGATCACTGCTGGTTGAAGTAAAACGCATCACTACCGGTGCTTCAGCGTGGGAATGTCGCCACAGACCCCAGATTCAAACCCTCTGTTATTCTGTGAACTACAGAGAGGTTAACCTGGCGGTGAGAGGCTTCATCAGCATTGTGTGAACTCGTTTGGCTTGAATGTAACGGACGTTCATTTATATGTAAAAGTCCTGCACTGGATTCTGTACACACATCTACTTCCTGTCTGTCCGTCCTGAAGACGGATCCCTCCTCTGCTGCACTTCCTGAGCTTTCTACCATTTTATTTCCATTAAAAGGTTTTTTGGGGAGTTTATCTGAATCGAGGGTCTGAGGACAGAGGGAGTCGTATGATGATCAGATTGTACAGATTTGTGATGTTGAGCTGCATAAATAAAACTGACTTGACTTAAGCGACTGTGCAACTGAAGGTTCTTTCTGACTTTGTTTCTTCCTCCAGGGTGGAACATGGTGGAGAGCAGAGGCTGAAACCTGGTCTGAGGAAGTGTAAGTGTGTGTTCACTTTGATTCATGAAAACAAGGCAGCACATGTTAAAGTAGTTTAAATATAAAGCTTGTGTGTCTGCATTCAACTCTCAGTTTGAAAGAAGATGAGTCACTCTGAAGTTTTGATCTAATTAACTGTCAGTCTGTTAATAAAGCAACAAATAAACCCATCAGGTGTGTTAGATGATAAACTGCTGCTGTATTGTGTCTTGTTCTCTCCATCAGATGCCTGTGAACTCACACTGGACACAAACACAGTACACAGAAACCTCAAACTGTCTGACAACAACAGGAAGGTGACACATGTGAGAGAGAAGCAGCCATATCCTGATCATCCAGAGAGGTTTAACAGCTGGCCTCAGCTGCTGTGTAGAAATGGTCTGACTGGTCGCTGTTACTGGGAGGTCGAGTGGAGAGGAGGGGTTTATATATCAGTGACTTACAGAGGAATCAGAAGGCGTGGGAACAGTGAAGACTGCAGGTTTGGAGGAAATAATCAGTCCTGGCATCTGAGGTGCTCTGATGTTGATGGTTACTCTGTCAGTCACAGTAACAGAAGGACAGTCCTCTCCTCCTCCTCCTCTGTCTCTAACAGAGCAGCAGTGTATGTGGACTGTCCTGCTGGCACTCTGTCCTTCTACAGAGTCTCCTCTGACACACTGATCCACCTCCACACCTTCAACACCACGTTCACTGACCCTCTTCATCCTGGCTTTGGGTTAGTGTCACCTGGTTCCTCAGTGTCTCTGTGTTCACTGTAGGAGGGAGAGTCTCCTCCTGTGCACAGAAACACTCACACTGCTGACAAACACCTTTTTTTAAGTTCATACTAACTCATTATTCTAAGAGAACATCTCCTTCTCTCTTTGTTTAACGTGCTGCATGTCTGTGATTTGAAATACCTCGAAACACCTTTTAAATGTTTTCATTCAGATTTATGAGCTAAAGGTGTAAAGATGTTAGTTTTAGGTTTTCTTTACTTTATATTCTTTCACACAAATAAGTGCAGCATCTGTTATCAATAAAATCACTCAAGAATATAACAATATGAATGTTTGTTGATGTACCGTCCTATTACTGTGTAACATGCGATTACACAGTTTCTGTAAATGAGACGAGTTCTTAGACAATAAACCAGTGATCTGTTTAACAAGACAGAATCAAGTTAGTGTTGTTCATCTGTCGTGGATCATTAAAGGTTGAAATGTCTTTCAGTTTAGTCACTTACACAGTAAATGTCTGTCTATAAATGGACAGAGGAGAGTGTCGGTGTCCCAGGGATATAAGAACCATGTTGGTGAGACATTCTGAGTCTTTCTACTCTCAACAAATGGACGGATGGTGTAGAACATAAAAGATCTAATTATATGTATATAGTCACTGCAGTTGTTTCATATCTCCATTTGGGTTGAATAAGTTCAGAGTTGTTAGTATCATACTGTGGGTGATGCAAACAGGAGTCAGACCACACTGAGTCCACATTAAAACACAAAAATAATATATACAGACAAGATAATATACGCGTTTACTAGTTGATCATTTTACACAAGCTGTTCAGTGAAACATTCAGAAACATGTAATTCAGAAATGTTTCATTTTAATAAAACAAAATTCAATACACATTTAGGGTAAATGGGAAACACCAAAGTGTTTGCTGCAAATGTTTTGACATTCATAGGCACTCTGGAACCGACTTGTCTTTAAACACTTTAATTTAACTGAAATTTATCAGGTTGTCTAAATGTCAGATTATGTCCTCCAAAAATACAGGAACAACTCTGGCACAGTACTGAAGAGGTGGAAACTTGTCATGTCCTCATCTGATCAGGATCAGGTACTTGGCCAAAAAATGAAGAAATATGACTAACAATTCCTTACGTGTCAGTAAAAAACACATAACTCTAGAAACACAAGATAAAGGGCGTCATGTCCATAATCTTCTTGTTAATCTGGCATCAATATAATCCATAAAGATAAACTGTATTTCCTACACTTTGGATTTTGTTGGTTCAACTTGCTACCAGCTCTGTTGGTCAGCTGCACTATTTTAGTCGGAGAACACGTGTGACAGTACTTGAGGAGTTTTTTTTCGGCCATTAATGCTTTCGGCACATTAGCGCAGATTAAAATACATTTCTTGCCAAAAGAAAAACATGACTGTAATTTGACTTCACTTTCTAACACACAATATACTATTTGTACCTTGTGATTAGAGTTAAAACTCATCTGGAACACCGCATGATTGGTTCAAGTGACATCAGGGACTGTATGACTTCAGCCTGGTGGTGCAGGTCAACCTCTTGTGGCTGAAATGGGTATAACAACAAACAATGAAAAATAAAAATTGCTCACTTAGCTTTTCAGGGCTTCTGTTGTTAAATGTTAAACAAATAGGTTATTTTCTTGGTAAAAATAAAGTGTTCAAATACAACTGTAAAGTAGTTAAATCCCATTTATCCTAAAATATAGACAGAAAACCTTAGGAAAAAGTTTGCACTTTGAAAGACTTTGAAAGAAGTTCATGTTGAGTCACATGAGTGATTCTGGCGGGAAAGCGGCACGGATGGATTAGTGGCAGAGAAAATCTGTGCGCTAACATTACAAACTAGCTAAAGACTGCCTGTGTGGTATTCCCCTGCTATGTGGGCACACATATTCAACACTTGTTACACTGCTGGTCTGAATTTATGAGTTTGAGGAGCAAAAACCTTTACTTAGCTTGGTAAATGCTAAATTGCCAACATGCTAAGTTGACTTTTAGGGCGGGATTTAGCTTAAATGCTAAAGTGTTTATGCTAACAGTCATGATAGTGACACAGCATGTCTCATTAAGTTAACGTTAATGCCACGTTTCCAGAGAAGTAAGTAATCTGAGTTTTGCGCTTCAGTTAACAGAACTGTAGGTGTCTTTAATTATCAGTGACGTTGAGCTAACGTTAAAGGGCTCAGGGTTCATACAATGGTAGAGAAAGTTTGCTTAGCCTGGTAGCTGATTAGCATCAAATCACCTGCTTGTGTGATATTATTGGAGTTATAAACTTGCAGTGAAGAGGAACCTCTTTTCCAGGAGCTCTAGATAGTTTTCTTAAACTAAATGTTGATTAATTAAAGGATCATTCAGATTATGGTTATAATTATTATTAATTTCTTCGGTTTTGTTAAATTAAGTCAAAGCTACTAAAACACAGATGCTTGACGGGTGTCTGAGCTCCCTGTAGAACTCCTCCAGCTGGAAACACCAAGAGGAGCAAATAGTCAAATGGCGCTTTTCCATTACACAGTACCAGCTCGCCTCAGCTAGGCTCGACTCGACTCGGTTTGGTTTTCCACTGTGTGAAAGTTGTACCTGCTTCCAGGTACCTCTGGCGAGGTTCCAAGCGAGCTGAGGCGATACTAAAATGTCACGTGAAAACACGGCAGACTGCTGATTGGACAGAGCGAGTGGTCACTATTCACTGCGTCATCATTCCAAGTGCCAGACGGAGAATCCTGAATAACCCCGCCATTTTTAAATAGTTTGGCCAGAGATGGCGTGATGTCCCCGTTACTATTATGGCAACTCGGGGGAATATGCCGCGGTAAAACGAATCGTTTGTCTTCTTGCTGTGAGAAACAGCCACATCCCGATGATCAAAAACAGCACACAGTCGATTTCCTCCATTGTCCCGTGTGTGTGGCGGCAGTTTCGTGCGGCGTCGAGCCGAGGCAAGTCGAGTTGAGCTGGTACTGGTAATGGAAAAGCGCCAAAAGACTCGACACTGCTGAAGGTCAAAGGTTATATATACTTTTCCATTGCGGGAACTTAGTCAAGAACTCGGAACGGCCTTTTCCTTTTTGAGGAGGGAAAGAGATTCTCCAGCACAAACAGTCTCAGAGTGTGTGGTGGTACTTTTTAAGGCCCAGAACTGTTTGCATTGAGTTTGTAGTATTTAACTTTGGTGACAATCCTAAACAGGTTCCAGGAAACTCGACCCTGACCCGTACTGGATCTCTGAGGCCGACACCGATGTTAATGTCTGGAAGTTAAAGAAATCTCATAACAAAATATCAGCTGATAACAAACACAAACAATCTTGATACGGATTCCTCTGATGTTTATTCATGTGACCACATAAATACTGAGCGTGATATTTTACAGTGTAAAATCCACTTGTCGGCACTCTCTAGTGGACAAACCTAGTTTGACATTTCTGAACTGGAGTTTCTTGTTATCGGCTGACATAAACACAGATACTAGGAGGTATATTGGTCCTGCTCTACAGGAAACTATCAGCAGTGCAAAATATTTCTTCAGTTTGTCCTGATTAGTTCCAGTCTGACCAATAAGATTCTGGACTGGCCTGTGTGCTGATCACCTGGTTGAACTGGTCAGATGTCATCAGGTTACTTATACGGTATTTAGAAGATGTACTGAAGATTGGAATATGAGTCAGTTTAGGTCTGAGTTGGAAATGTATTAAGTTTGATTTATTATCTTGCTTTAGTATAAACATCTGGAGGATGGCAGCAGATGTTGTAAACTTAAAATGGACTTATAACAAGCCTTGTAACTTCTAATCTACCAACAGGCTCTGATTCGAGGTAGTGGGGTGAGAGGTAGAGGGACTGTTCGTGGTTAAAAACCAGCAGCAGTAGAGAACAGATTCAAACCTGCAGACGTCTGTGGCTCAAACGTTTTCTAAGTGTCATCTTAATAAAGAAAACCCTCCTGAGAATCAGACCATCACTGACCTTCTGCAGGCTGACCCAGATGCATTTAAATGCCTCTGCTATGTTGGCATCATCTCGTGAGGACACGAGTCTGAGGTGGTCCTCCATGTTGACCCAGACCACCAGGCTGCCATCTTTACCTGCAACTCACAGGGAGCACGGAACCAGAAAAATAACAGTTCGATAACATTTATTAAACCAGGAATAAATGTGAAGGTGTAAATCAGTCTGAGTGCAGTGTTGGGTGCATGTGATGTATGAGCATGTAGATAAACCCAATGAATGAAGGTCAGCCGGTATGCAGGGCAAAGGAACAGACTCCCCCAAGCGATCGTCTCAGGCCGTCTTAAAGGCCTGATTAACCCTGCCCACAACTTCCTGAAACACAGGAACAAGAGAAACAACAGACAAGGCTTCAAAATAAGGCCATGCCGGCCGTCACTAAGGAAAGCAACTTTATGAGCAAGGGAGACAAAGTTGGAGCCTATTGGAGGTACTATTTCCTGCTGTGTCTCTGGTGCAGGGGACGAGTGGCTTGGGTCCTGCTTGTTGGGCTCCACCTGGAGCTGCTCGGTTGTCCTTCTGGACCCTTCATCTTCCCTTATGTTTTACATCCCACACTTTATCATAATTACATATACACAACAATCTTGCCATTGCCATCATAACTATGTTATAATTTTTATGCTATGAATCTATTCTGGACTTACCTCATCTATTGCATGTTTCTATCATTTTTTCCCCTGTTAAAGGGATTTTTTGGGTAGTTTTTCCTTCATCGAATCGAGAGTCTAAGGACAGAGGGTGTCGTGTGTTACAGATTGTGAAGCCCTTTGAGGCAAATGTGATATATAAATAAAACTGAATTGAAGTATTCTAGTGTTTGACTGAAATGTCGGACTTTAGCTTGACTGATTTGTAGAAAGCTTTTGTGTTGCAATGATGACGTTTATGTAAAAATGCAGTAAAGTCCCTTTGCTGCCATCCCATCATGAGCTTCTCCAACATCCCCGGTCGTCTTCACGGACTCCCTTGCTGTCCTCCATGTGTTCAGCATCTACTGCAGTCCTGGCCTTTTCCATCTCTGTCTGCGTCCGTCTCTGCTTCTCCAGCTGTGGCGTCTTCCATCAGGTTCTCTTCAAACAGCTCTTCTGCCTTCCCTTTCCTGTCTGTTGCACCTTCAGTTCCCTTCTTTTCTAAGCCTACTCTTGACTCTTCAGATAACTCTGTCTCCTACTCCCTCTCCAGCTGTGTCACCTTTTCTGAGTCTCCTCTTGGCTCTTCAGAGAATTGTTCTCTCTTGTCTTGGCCGCCTCCAGCTCTTCCTCTGTGTTCTTGCCCACCTTTGTTTTTAGGAGCAGCTCTGTCCATTTCTTGTCTCCGTCTCCAGCTGTTTCACCTTTGACACCCATCTTCTCAGCGTGCCCTCTTGGCTCTTCAGATAACATAACTACCGTCATCTGTCACTTCTTGTCCAGAACTGTCACCGGCCTCAGTTTCCTTTTCAAACAGTGTTTTTGGGTCCTGAATCAGATCTTTGTCTCTCTGCTGTCTCTTGCCTCTCCAGCTGCTTTAGCCTCCACACTCGTCATCTCAAAGTGTCCTCGTTGTTACAAGGTAAGGAGGACCCAGATGCAGACAGTTCTTGAGAAGTGGAGTCTTGATTTTTGCTTACCACTTGGTAGACAAGCGAACTCAGAAACAGGCAGGAAAACCAGGAGCATGACAAAATCCACCATGAAACAGAAGTAACACAGACAGTGAGAACACAGGGTAGATACCACGGGAGGGCAAACAATGATCTAGCAAGAGGACAGGGAATCACACGGACTAAATACAATGACAGATAGACAGAAAACAGGAAGTACCAGAGTAAATGCCAAACCATAGACTTAACAGACAATTACAAAATAAGACAAGAAGTAGCACAAGACACTCAGAGAACTAAAGCAGACCAGGGGCAGACAGAATAAAACAAAACATATACACTAAAGAACCAAACCATAACACTCGTGGCTCTGGAGAAAACTGTTTTCCTCCCACTTCACTGACGCTGCTCTCAGCAACATAATCTTTTCTGGCTGCTTCAGTGCTGTGACACATTGTTTTAACAGCTTTCTGTCTGTCTGTCAACTGTCTTCCAGCCTGTAAAAACTAACTTCAGTAAAAGAAAGGAAGCTACTCTGCTCTAAAAAACAACATTCCTGTGCACTAACTAAGCAAGACAGACGTATGAGCCACATTTAGTTAAATGTAGTCTGTTGACTTGGAGATTTTCCAAAATCTTTCTGATACTGAACAACAGAAGCTGATGGTCGTACCTGTGACGGTGATGTCTCCTTTCAACCCACAGGCTTTCCAGGCTTCTGAAACAGAGTCTCCAGTCTTTCTTACTTCTTCTCCTCCTGCATTAAGGAACAGCAGCCTCTGTGAGTGTTTATATCCTGGGAGCACCGGCCTTATCGTGGCAAAGGTCAGCAGCCAGTCGTCCTCCGCTGCCAGGAAGCAGATCTCGGCCATGAGATGCAGCTGTCTCGTGATCTTTAACCAGGAAGAGTGAATCCACTCAGCAATTAGAAGAAACCCTCAGTTAGTTTAGTGGGTAATCAAGTTAACCCTTAATCACATGTGTTGTCTTGTGTTACACGTCTTCTGAGCTCATCAGCTGTGAGTTTGACTGCTTCCGTCCTTTAGTCTGTTGAGGCAAAGACGGAGCCGGTCAGCTGTCTCATGCAGCTGCAGTTACGCTGCACATGTGTGGGTCTTTTTCTAAGTTCCTCTGAGAAAACAGGAAACAAAAGTCCTGTTCCGTCTGTGTGAAGACACAATGAGGTGCAACAAGCACATAAATGTGTAGAAGCAAATGACATCAGTTTTGTGGATTGTTAAATCATGTTTACAGTAATAAACTGATATGTGATTGGACATGTCTGCTTTTCATAATTAAAAATAACACGCTTCCATATTATACTGATTTGTACTGGTGGGTGTAGTAAAGATCCCTATGTTCTTTTATTTGGGCCTTTTCCATTCTTCACACACCTCACTTCCTTTCACTCCCTCTCCTCATCAGTAATTGGCCCTGGTTTCCATCTCATTTACCTGAATGAGTTCACCTGGCCACTCCTTATTCAAAGACTGCCCTCCCTTTCACTCACTCCTTTCCTTTCTCACGGGGCGGCAGTCCTGGTAAGAGGAGGCTTTCTGTGATGACCTGAGTTATATTGTGTTAAGTTTAATCGTGGGTTTGTTCTGGTTCAACAGCCCATGTGTGTGTCTGTCCACAAGGTATTGAGTGGGATTTCTTGAGTTGTTGGACAAAATAAACCTTTTTGTTCAGAGGGTTGAAGTTTCCTGGTTTTCAATGCGTTCTGATTAGATTGACCCATGGTGATAGTTTACTCCTCATTCTGAACCTCCTGCATTACAGTGGGGATTTTCTCTTGTTATGGATTTCTGACTGTCAGATTAAATGACTTGAAACAATGTTGATGACAGGTGAAATAAGAATTTGATTATTTAGCATCGTACATCATCGTGAGCTCTGGACTAAACTATTGAATGACATCAGCTTTGTATCTAAACAAAATCCAGTGAAGTTCAGCTGTGACTCTGACAGTCAAATATAATAACAGAGATTTGTTGTTCAAACTTTCTGATTGCTGCTGTTTTCATGCGTAGAGCAGCAGGTGTCCTGAGCTGAAGTGTTGCTGGAGGGTTTGTAGCTCTTCCTCTTCTGTAAAGTGATGCTCAGGAGGCAAATGTTAAATTGTGGATATCTGCATACTGAGAATTAGAAACACCGATCATCTGCAAACTACAGCTGATTTTAGTGCGTGTCTCTGCTCAGAGCAGCATCAAGGTGGAGACAGTCTCCTAATTTAAGTGAGCGGGCCGTTCCATTACTGTGGCTGATAGGATTCCCTGCTCAGGGAAATAAAAGAAACCTAATACAAAATATTGAGGTGAAGTGGGTGAGTCTGCTGTACCTGCACCCCTCTTAAAGTGACGTTTATTGTTGTCTTAGGTTCTATCACTATTATATTAATTAATTGGGTCCCACTTTGACTGTAGCGCCTGGAAAAATGTGGTTTGGATCAATGTGTCTTTGAAGAAGAGTCCTCGATCCTGTATTTAATGTTTCTGTATAGTAAAGTAGAGCTTTATAGCTAACTAATTCAAAATGAAAGTATTCACCCCCTGTCAGCTGCTGCGTAGAAATGGTCTGACTGGTCGCTGTTACTGGGAGGTCGAGTGGAAAATGGAAGCATAACGGCTACAAGGAGTTCACCAGATAATATTGGTCCAGGTTGGATGTTTGTACCGGACTCGCACTAAGGTTAGGTTGTATTAAATCATTTATTTTGAACATAAAAATGGATATATTTCAGTATTTTAACGGTGCGTTTACCAGATTTACGGATACTGCAGACTGGGGTTTACTCCTCAAACCTCCAGGGGCTCCACAAAGTAGTCCCAGCGGGAAAAGCTACAGACTGCATTACAGGTCAGACTGTAACATGAACAGGCTTTTCTGTATGAAGTGATTCTCGGCTCGTTTCAGTCCTTAACTTCCTAGTAACGAATTATATGCTGCGGTGACATCACTGCAGACTGATTTACATGAAACGTCCTGTGAGGAAACTCGTCCTTGTTTGTTCACTGAACTCATGAACGTGTTGGTTTGAGACGTTTTTCAGGCTGTTTGAATCTGAACAGGAAGTAGAAATAACCTCTGTGCCCCGGGGGAGGGCTGGACTCTGATCCTGGACTTCAGAACTGAAATGATTTTTTAAAGCCCGTTTTATTGTTTTTAATGAGGTCTCTGTTGGACAAAGTTCTGAATGTTTGAACTACCAAAGTCTTTTATATTAAAATCTATTATTTTTATATAGTTTAAACACCAGTTTATTTGAACTTTCTCCAGGTTTCCAGTAGTGGAAAGTAACTAAGAACTTTTTCTCAAGTTCAGTTAAGGTACTTTTATTTTACTTGAGTATTTTCGTTCCCTGCTTCTTTACACTTCTACTCCTCTATATTTCAGTGACAAAGGTTCTACTTTACTTTTAGTGACTAGTTACTTTGTGGCTTCAGATTAACTAATCATAATGAGCACATACATTATGATGTATTGTTATAGGTTAAGATGAGACTTTATTGATCACAAGTTACCCTGCAGAATATAAAGTCATTACAATGAGCTCCACATTCACCTGCTGAAACATTAAAGCAATGACCACATTAAGGCATAATGGGTACATTAACTTTTGGTACTTTCAGTATTTTCTGATACTTCAGTCACATGTTTAATGCCTGTCTGAGCATGTAGCAGAGAGCTGCCAATCAAAGTCCTTTATTCCTTGTGATTGCAGACGAAGGAGGAGGAGTCTTCCTCTATAAGTCTTCAGGTTTAGTTTTCATGAACTGGTGGACTTTTGTCAAACATGTACTTTGTGTGTGAAAGACCAGAAACATGAAGCAGCACTTTGGTGGAGAGCAGAGCTGAACTCTGTTGGTGTGAAGAGGAAGAGAAGGGACTGATGAACATGTTCTAATGAAAGCAGCTCGGCCGCTGTGGATGAAGGGGTTAAAGGTGATGAAGTCATAATAAAACAGTCAAAGCTGAACTTTGTCCTGCAGCTTCAGAGAGTTTTAATGCTGCTGGGTGGAGTTTGTATTGAAGCAGCTGGTCACACTGAGATGAACCAAACCCTGTTTTTCTGCACAGACCTGATCAGGACACAAGTGAGCTGCTGGACTGACGGACGTTCATGGAAATAAGCTGAGTGAGTGGATCGGAACTCTCTTCACTATCATGTTCCAGTATGATATCGTGATTTATTTGAGGTTAGTTTGAAGGTGTCCCTTAATGCAGCCGTCATTTCCAACAGAAGGTTAAACTTCCTCCTCTGACGGTCAGAGACGTCTGAGAGCAGAAAGAGAAAAGCTGATGACCGTAAAAGTTATAGTTCAGGAAAGTGTGATGAAGCAGATCAAACTGATCTGGGGTCGTGGATGCTGCTGTGTTCTGTCACAGAGGATCAACTACTGTTTAAAGGCTGCAGGTCTTTATTACAGGCCTGGAGTCACTGCTGGCAATAACATGTTTGGGATTCAAGCTCCTCCAGCACAGCAAAATACTTTAACAAAGTAATGTCTAAGAACATAATACAATGATTTTAATAATTGTTTTAAAAATGATCCACAACAATAACACCGAAGCTTCCTGAGTTTCCTCCAGTCAGAGCTCAGGATGTCTGTCATGTGACTGAGAGGAATGATGCTAAATAATGTGTGAGCTGTGACAGCATGTTGTTGTGTTTGTGTGAAGGTGTGGGCTCTGCTATGAATCAGTGTGAGGAGCCAGAGGAGGGAGTCCCTCCCTCTAAAACCACTCTGTGTGGGGACCATGACAGCCAGACCAAAGCTCAGAGGTGAGATGAGGATCTCTGACTGTCCACCACTCTTCTCCATGTCAGAGCTCAGCTCTCAAATCACTCCACCATCATTATTCACAGTCAAAGCTCTGTGTGTGTTGTGTTGAAGCCCAGAGCAGCAGCAGAGACCAGACTCTCCTGGACCTGGACCCAGCTGTGTGTCCATCAGGAGCCACCGGTCCCTGGGTCATCCTTTAGAGTTTAAAGGACGACTTCCTTCAGAGACTCAGTGAGTCAACATGGTCCCAGTGTTACAGGACAATTATTCACCGTTACAATGTTTTTTTAATCGCTCGCTGCCAAGAAACAATAGAACTGCCAACGTCCAGTGGACAGGCAGTGGTTTGGGTTACTTTGTTAAACAGACCAGACCGAGGCTGCATCCCATGACAGTTATGAACACGGCCACAGCCTCAAATGTTGGTCTGATGGGAAACATAGCAAGATAACTTTTCCAACAGCTCCTCTGAACACAACAGGCAACGCTCACTGCACAGTGAAACATTCTGGAGGTAACGTGAATAAACACGCACGCTTCCAAATGCTTTACTATTAGCCTGTTATTTATTCCAGGAACCTCATTATACAGGAAACTATACATTTATACAGAAAACAAAGCAGCGGCACCAAAGATTCTGATATTTCCAAGCTCCCTAAATGTCTCAGATGAGGCTTTCTGGGGAGCTCATGTCTCTTCCAGGGGAGCCGAGCTCCCTGTAGCTCCCCGTAGTTGGAACCCCGGTTGTAGCTTTAAACAGAACAAAAGCTCGGCAACATGACTCGATTTATAGAACCAGTTTAGCTAACGAATATTATGAACACTGTTTATTGTCCCAAAGCAGATAATCAAACTGTGAAGCTGATGTTGCTCCAGTCCTGTTTTTGTACAAATGAACATATTTGTACTCTGGGGTCATATAATTCAGGGAACACATGTGTCAGATGCAAAGCTTTGCTTTGTGACATGTTCAGCAGGAAGTAGTGTACCTGCCATGGGCAGTCCTTCTTTAGGTCACCTGGCAGAATGTTTAGGGCACTATATAGAGCATACAGGTGACTCTGAGGACTCAGGTTTCCACTTGTATAGATACTTTACCTTGTAATGTTTGTCTCCAGATGCTTTTGTATAGTTTATATGTTTTTATTGTATCTGTTTCTATCAGGGTTCATCAGCAGAGACCAGACTCTCCTGTACCTGGACCCAGCTGTGTGTCCATGAAGAGTGACCGGTCCATGAATGAACCTTATACCTTCAGAGCTGAACAGCACTCTGCTGAAGAAAGGTGAGACTTTAAACCAGGTGAGTTTGTTATTCTGCAGCTCTCCTTCTATGAAGTCCTGACACAAAAGGATCTGCCAGCTGCTCTCAGCTTTCAAAGTCCACTGATTTAATGTTTTCAAAGAGGAACTTTCAGTACTGAAGGATGGATTTCTAAAAAACATGTTTTTAAACTGTGACTCCACATCGAGAGGAGTCAGCTGAGGTGGCTCGGGCATCTGTCCCAGGTGCCTCCTGGATGCCTTCCTGGGGAGGTGTTCCGGGCATGTCCAACCAGGAGGAGGCCCCGGGGAAGACCTAGGACACGCTGGAGGGACTATGTCTCTCGGCTGGCCTGGGAACGCCTCGGTGTTCCCCCGGAAGAGCTGGAGGAAGTGTCTGGGGGGAGGGAAGTCTGGGCGTCTCTCCTGCTGCCCCCGTGACCCGGCCCCGGATAAGAGGAAGAAGATGGATGTTTTCAAACTCACAGAAACAATGAATACATGAATCAATTGGTCAACTGAGAGTAAATTAAATGCCACCAATTTTTATATCAATAGTTCATCTAATTTATCAACCAAACATGTTCTAGCTTCTCAAATGTGATTATTTTCAGATTTTTTCTCTTCTGTATCAGTTTAAATGAAATATCGTTGAGTTCTGGACCAGATGAAGACTTTTTCAGTCTCTTCTGACATTTTACGGTCTAAACATATTTTCGATTACTTATAAATCTAATTAAAGACGAATCAATAATAAATATAATTGTAATTACTACGAGAATTTCAAATGTATTTCACACAAAAAAACCCATGATGCCAAATTTTTAGTTAAAGAACTGAGTTTCGATTCAAGAATGCAGCTGTCGTGGAAATTATCTAATAAAGCACTCAAAACACAGAAGGGATTGAAGTATATGAAGTATAATATTGTAATTACAATAGGAGATAACAAGGTCTTACCCAAACGGTTTACCCAAAAGCATCTCCTCCTGAGCTCCTTTTTGGAAGGAATTATTACAGAGACTTTAGGGAAAAATAACATGAACATAGCGCTTCTGTCCGACCTCCACAGTCTGGATGTAAAAGTGCTGTGTCGAAGAGCTCATTAAACACAGCAGGAGTTACTGTTGGCTTATGATTTAAATCATCAGACCCCTCTGTCGATGCAATCAGAGGAAATGCATCATTTAAGAAACAAACATGACACCGTAAAAGTGGAATTTCAGCCAGGAAACGTTAGACATATATGTGGGGTGGCGGCTCACCATCGGCCTCGTGTAACCAGCTCGCTCAGTCAAAATGCAGAAATGTGTTTCTGTTGATATTTGGAATCATCACACTTCCTGTTTTCTCCTCAGTGTTCAGCAGGTTCTCTGTGGTCAGTCTGTCCAGCAGCATCCAACAGACCTGGACTCCATATTTATGGTCTGTAAATGTCCAACTACTGTTAATTCAGCTGCAAATGAAATGAAAAACAAAACTTAAAAGTTGAATTCTTTTTCAGCATCTTGAGGAAAACATTGTCAGTTTTGTGAAGAACGAGCTGAAAAAGTTCCAGAAGCTTCTGAGTCCAGATTACCCAGCATGCTTAGAGAGACAGAGTGAGGAAGAGGAGGTGGTGGACGATGAGGAGGAAGAGCAGAGGAGCAGCAGAGAGCCATTTCTGAAGATCTCACTGCACTTCCTGAGGAGAATGAAGCAGGAGGAGCTGGCTGACTGTCTGCAGAGCAGTAAGAGGATTTTACACACTCGACTTTCCTCACATTAACACCAGCATCCACTCACTGATTTGATGTGTTTTCATTCAGGAACTGTTGCTGCAGTTTGTCGACGTCAACTCAAATCTAACCTGCAGAAGAAGTTCCAGTGTGTGTTTGAGGGGATTGCTAAAGCAGGAAACCCAACCCTTCTGAACCAGATCTACACAGAGCTCTACATCACAGAGGGAGGGACTGCAGAGGTCAATGATGAACATGAGGTCAGACAGATCGAAGCAGCATCCAGGAAACCAGTCAGACT
>CM022472.1:801136-823705 GCA_011952105.1 Coreoperca whiteheadi
TGCTGAAAGAGAAAAAGTTCAGCTTGGTGGAACTTGTTCATCACTTCTTCACTGAAACCAAAGAAGCAGGAATCTGCAGGTTTGAAGAGTTCCAGGTTGTGTTCATCTTAGACGGTCTGGATGAGTGTCGACTTCCTCTGGACTTCCACAACAATGAGATCCTGACTGATGTTGCAGAGTCCACCTCAGTTGATGTGCTGCTGACAAACCTCATCAGGGGGAACCTGCTTCCCTCTGCTCGCCTCTGGATAACCACACGACCTGCAGCAGCCAATCAGATCCCTCCTGACTGTGTTGACATGGTGACAGAGGTCAGAGGGTTCACTGACCCACAGAAGGACGAGTACTTCAGGAAGAGATTCAGAGATGAGGAGCAGGCCGACAGAATCATCTCCCACATCAAGACATCACGAAGCCTCCACATCATGTGCCACATCCCAGTCTTCTGCTGGATCACTGCTACAGTTCTGGAGGAGGTGTTGAAGACCAGAGAGGGAGGAGAGCTGCCCAAGACCCTGACTGAGATGTACATCCACTTCCTGGTGGTTCAGTCCAAACTGAAGAACGTCAAGTATGATGGAGGAGCTGAGACAGATCCACACTGGACTCCAGAGAGCAGGAAGATGATTAAGTCTCTGGGAAAACTGGCTTTTGAGCAGCTGCAGAAAGGCAACCTGATCTTCTGTGAATCAGACCTGACAGAGTGTGGCATCGATATCAGAGCAGCCTCAGTGTACTCAGGAGTGTTCACACAGATCTTTAAAGAGGAGAGAGGACTGTACCAGGACAAGGTGTTCTGCTTCGTCCATCTGAGCGTTCAGGAGTTTCTGGCTGCTCTTCATGTCCATCTGACATTCATCAACTCTGGTGTCAATCTGCTGACAGAAAATCAAACAACATCCCTGTGGTATAAACCATTTAGGAACAAACATTTCTACCAGAGTGCTGTGGACAAGGCCTTACAGAGTCCAAATGGACACCTGGACTTGTTCCTCCGCTTCCTCCTGGGTCTTTCACTAGAGACCAATCAGACTCTCCTACGAGGTCTGGTGACACACTCAGGAAGTATCTCACAGACCAATCAGGAAACAGTTGCGTTCATCAACAGGAACTTCAGTGAGAATCTGTCTCCAGAGAAAAACATCAATCTGTTCCACTGTCTGAATGAACTTAAAGTTCATTCTCTAGTGGAGCAGATCCAACTGTCCCTGAGTTCAGGACGTCTCTCCACAGATAAACTGTCTCCTGCTCAGTGGTCAGCTCTGGCCTTCATCTTACTGTCATCAGAAAAATATCTGGAAGTGTTTGACCTGAAAAAATACTCTGCTTCAGAGGAGGCTCTTCTGAGGCTGCTGCCAGTGGTCAAAGTCTCCAACAAAGCTCTGTAGGTGCACAGATAACTGCAGATACTAACTGTTTCACATGTGTACAATTGTTCTAAAGTAATTCATGTCTTAGCCTACTGATTAACAAATTAGTTTGTTTTTCAATTGAATAGTTGATCAATTGAAAAATCTTTCATTGTTTCTTCAATTAAATTGTACCTCCACTGATTAATACAGCCAAGAAATTCTAATTACTTTATAGTTATTGGGTTCCCGGAGATGTTACTATTTTGAAAACTCCATTAATTGCTATTAGATCCCAGTAATATACACAATGAAAAATACCTTATGCTTGGTCATTTGACTCAGTGACTCAACAACCATCGAAATGTGAAATGTTTTACATTGTAGATAACAGAAACAGTATCAGTGTTTGTGTTTATCACTACCTTTCTTTCAGGCTGAGTGGCTGTAATCTGTCAGAGAGAAGCTGTGAAGCTCTGTCATCAGTTCTCAGCTCCCAGTCCTCTAGTCTGAGAGAGCTGGACCTGAGTAACAACGAGCTGCAGGATTCAGGAGTGAAGCTGCTCTCTGTTGGACTGGAGAGTCCACACTGTAAACTGGAGACTCTCAGGTCAGGATTCAGTTTCTGTTTAACAGATAACTATTTGAATGTTGCTTAACATCCAAGTTTTACTTCTCTTAAACAACGCAAATACCCAACATTTGTATGATTTAACAGTGTAGTTTGCACTCAAAAACACTGCAGTTTGTTCTGAAACTTTTTTTGGGGATGCCCTCAGGTTACCCCACCAGTTAGGCACAGTGTGACAGGAAAACATATGTGGAAGTATCGTCACACACAGTTAGAAACTCGCTGGTGAAGAAAGTGGAACATGTAGCAGCTAAAGACTCATATATTTTTAACAATAGTTGGAGACAACATTTTTAATCTCAGCACTCTCTACGATACTCTGTGATTCGGTCACAGAGCATTCCTAGTCCAGCTGGTTGCACCTTAAAAAACATATTTATAATTTCACACGTCTATTATCTGCCCTCAATGATTTACATTTTTGGGTTAAACCCAATTCATTCAGTACGGTATTTCCACATATCCTGCCACTATTTTGTTTTTTTTCTCCTGTGTGCTAACTTTGGCAGGTCACCGCAGAAGAAGACAACTAAGATGTTCACAATATCATCTTCATAAAGTGTTAATATGTCTATCTTGTCTTTTGCACCTTGTTGTGCTGCCCCTGATCAAAAACCAAGTTAATACAAATTATTGTCAAATTACTGTCTTGATGATGATGACGACAACTGTATAGTGATAACGGACTTCAGTGGAATGATGTGAAAATGTAACATTTAGGTAATTTTGATCTTTGAAATAGATTAAAGAAGTGACATGTCATTCTGTGTGTCTGTGTGTGTCTCCAGGCTGTCAGGCTGTCTGGTCACAGAGGAAGGCTGTGCTTCTCTGGCCTCAGCTCTGAGATCCAACCCTTCCCATCTGAGAGAGCTGGACCTGAGCTACAATCATCCAGGAGACTCAGGAGTGAAGCTGCTGTCTGCTGGACGGGAGGATCCACACTGGAGACTGGACACTCTCAGGTATGAACAGACAACAAGAGCTCACACACTGTTTCTCTGTCACACTGACAAGCTGGTGTTGATCATTTATTGATGCCTAGGATGCACATTATATATTTATATACATCTATAAACCATAAACCTATCAGGAGGGTCAAAGTTTATTCTTTACTTTGGAAACAGCAGATGACAAAACCTCAGCTCAAGGTCCATTTAGCAGCTGTTCTGGCCTTTCGGTTATACTACATGATCATCAGCAGATGGATTTTACCCAGGTGTCGAATGTTCAAATTTCTATTTGAGCACTTTGAGGATGTCTCGTCTCTTTTGGCTAAAAGTTGAGGTTCAAAGTTTGTTCTTGGCTTCAGAAATGTAGAAACTTATCGTGTTTGTATTTCCAACGTCAGTCACATTCTGTCACTTTGCTGTTTTATTTGTCAAGTCTCTAGTGGGGAAAAATGTTTTCATTCAATCAATGAATCACTCATTATGAACTTAATTTTATGTTTCTAACTGAAACATGTAGTAGTGGAATTTTGTGTGCGTGGAAGTGTATCCATATGGCCCTTTCAGACAAAACATGGCACCATTGCACTCTGAACCCCATTATTCCCAATGGCTTGAGCTGCACCACAATGGCTTTTTGTTGCGTCGAGCAAAGCGCTCAAGGCCATTGGTAAGTGCAGCACAGATCGCGTTGTCTGAAAGGGCCTTACAGCTGTGCAGACACTGTGCATTTGTATTAATCTTGTAAATTGTATTAACTCACTCTATACATTTTTGTCTGCCTTTTTCTGCATGGCCAAAACGTATGACTTTTACATTCACACTAGGTGCGCATGAGCCACGGTGCAGGCTGCCTGTTGCGTAGCTCCGTCTCGTCGTCTTACTTTTCTAACTTTTAGCTTTCCTTTTTTTTCCAAACTTGAGTACCTTGTGTGTAAGTTAATGTCAGGTTCAAAGCACCTAAAACATTTAAATCATACACAAGGAAAGAAAGACAAGAGTCGTTATTGCAATTTTACTCTAGAGGAGAACGGACAGAGATGGATTCAGTTACAATCTCCTACCGCTCTGAAAACATCTCGCCGCCTCCTCCAATTTATTAGAATTAGGTGACCCTGGTTACATGCACGTGGCTGCTCTAAGGGAAGGGGGAGCACACAGCAGCTACGTGAGAAATGTGGCGCTACATCATTCTCAGAAATTCAGTTGTCCTTGAACATGCTTTGATTTCCATGTGGTTATCTCTGGGAGTAGCTCCTTGTACTGAGAGCGCAACTCCTGTTTTGGAAAGATTCTCCCATGCCTGCTGTAATGCAGACACTCCATCCGCCATCTGAAAACAACTTCACACACAAAGACTACATGCACACATTAGTTATGGAAAAGAGAAAATATGGGAAAACTATGTACATTTATTCCAACATAAGTATAAATTAAACTACGCTCTTTAAGGAAATGAGGGTAGAAAGTATTTTAGTACTTTTTTTCGCCATGGAACTTATTCTCCTGCTACTGGGTCAGGGCACTGCTGCTGAACAGCTGTTTGGCCACATTGCTTACACCAGGGAACAGCTGATTACGCTGTAGCCGAGCGGTATGGTGCCCAGGAAAACCGAGCTACGGCATTAGCCCGGAGCCAGACAGAGTTCCGTGAGTCTAGTTTGATGTGCTTCTCGGAGACATGGCTACACCAGGATATCCCGGATCATAACGTTTCCATCGACGGCTTTCAGACTGTTCGGGCTGACAGGGGGACTACGCCGGGAGCGGTAAACAGAAAGGCGGCGGGCTTGCTGTGCTGGTTAACAACAGGTGGTGTATCCCTGGTCAAGTTACTATCAAGCAAAGTATCTGTGGCCCGGACATCGAACATATTATCTGCCACGCGAATTCTCACATGCCATTGTTGTGGCTGTTTACATGTAAATGGACTGTACTTGTATAGCGCCTTTCTAGTCGTCCGACTACTCAAAGCGCTTTCACACTACAAATCACATTTACCCAGATCACACATTCACACACCGAAGGTGCAGCTTCGGGAGCAATTTGGGGTTCAGTATCTTGCTCAAGGAAACTTTGACACAGGGCTGGGGTAAGCCGGGATCGAACCGCCAACCTTCCGAGTGGTAGACGATCCGCTCTGCCACCAAGCCACAGCCGCCCCTACACCCCCCCTCTGCTAACTCCGGATTCACTCCGCCATAGCACAACTCCAGACTCAACACCCGAGTGCACTCGTATTACTATCGGGCGACTTCAACCATGTCAGTGTTTCAACAACACTGACTAATTTCACCCAGTATGAGAGTTGTTCTACTAGAGAGGAGAGGACATTGGACATGCTGTATGCTAACGTTAAGGACGCATACAGCCCCCCCCACCCCCTGGGTAGGTCAGACCACAACCTGGTTCACCTCAAATCCTGCTATATGCCTCTGGTTAAAAGGCAGCCTGTGACTACAAGGACAGTGAGGAGATGGTCAGAGGACGCCTATGAGACACTGCAGGAATGTCTTGACGTGACAAACTGGGACGCACTCTGTGAGCCTCATAGAAAGGACATCGACGGGCTCACTGAGTGCGTCACTGACTACATTAACTTTTGTGTGGACTGCAATGTCCCAACTAAAATGGTTCATTGTTATCCTAACAATAAACCGTGGGTAACAAAGGAAGAAGAGCATCGCTGGCTTCAGACCGACTGGCAGCAGAGGAGTTGAAGGCAGCTTGGACAGGGCCAACGTCTTAATCTGTTCTTTAACAGATTCGACACACCGGCTCCTGCTCATTCCCCCTCTAACTCACCTGCTGCCCCCCCTCAGACCTGCCCTCAGACCCCTGTGAGTCAACTGCTCCCCCCTCCCTTATCACCCTAGGAGACTCCTGCTCCCCCCTCAACTTGCACTCAGGCGTCTCTCTTCACATTGACATTAATATCTCACCCCCTCCCCCGCCTGTAACCTCTGCTGTGTGCCTGACTGCTGACCAGGTGAGAGGACAGCAGATGAAACTCCACTCAAACAAGGCTGCTGGCCCCAATGGAGTTAGCCCCGGGGTGCTAAAAGCCTGTGCCCCACAGCAATGTGGAGTTCAACATTTTTTAAGCCTGAGTCTGAGACTTTCTGATGACTCTGCTGTAGTGGGAAGTATCAGTGGTGGTGATGAGACTGAGTACAGGGATGTGGTGGGTAACTTTGTCTTATGGTGCGAGCAGAACCATCTGCAGCTCAATGCGACAAAGTCCAAGGAGCTGGTTGTAGACCTACGAAGGGCCAAGGCACCAGTGACTCCGGTTTCCATCCAGGGGATCAGCGTGGACATTGAAGATTACAAGTATCTGGGAGTACACATAGACAATAAACTGGACTGGGCTAAGTACACTCAAGCTCTGTACAGGAAGGGCCAGAGCCTCCTCTATTTTCTGAGGAGGCTGAGGTCCTTCAACATCTGCCGGACAATGCTGAGGATGTTTTATGAGTCTGTGGTGGCCAGTGCTATCCTGTATGCTGTTGCATGCTGGGGCAGCGGGTTGAGGGTAGCGGACGCTAACAGACTCAATAAACTGATCCATAAGGCCAGTGACATTGTTGGGGTGGCGCTGGACTCTCTGTCGGTGGTGTCAGTGGAGGATGCTGGCCAAACTACATGCCATCCTGGACAGTGTCTCCCACCCGCTCCATGACGCGCTGGTCAAGCAAAGGAGTACCTTCAGCGGAAGACTCATTCTCCCAAAATGCACCACAAATCTGTCCCTAAATGTTTTATGTCCATCAGTGATCTTCACCAGTTTGAACCCTAAATTGTTTGCAGCTCTACAGCTTGTTAGAAGTCGACTTCCAGAAATAAAAACTCTTAAATCAACATATTTCTTGGATCAACATGACAAACGTTAAGTGAACTGCTCCTATCAAGCTCTACCACAGCTTCTGTGTCCACTGAAAATGATGTCAGTCGCTGCTGATTGGTCAGAAAAATAATCTCCCTCCTAAACAGAAAACAGCTAACATGAACACGACATCACACTGAACAATGAAGAGAAGTAAAATGGACATCCATGGTCTGATCAGCTGAGAAGATCTAAGACTTTATAATTATTTTGGTCCATTCTGTCCACACGACATCTGTTTCCTGTCTGTCCGTCCTGAAGAGGGATCTCTCCTCTGTTGGTGTTTATATATATATAGTTGTGCAGCATCTTCTAGCACACCGAGCAACCGTTTGAGGGCATATGAGTAAAACTTGGTGACAGGGTTATTATTGCATTTACATTTATCAGACACTTTTATCCAAAGTGACTTACATATGAGTAAGACAATGGAAGCATTTATAACAAGGTATTAAAATGCACAAGTGCACCAAGAAACTAGTCTGTTAAAACCCAGCATAGTATACAAAGCTAAGGATAGGAAGAGTTGTGTTTTTTTTAAGAAAACCGATAGAAAGGAAGTAGAAGTGGGTGATTGTCAGTTAAGTGTTGATGGAAAAGATGCGTTTTAAAGGTGGCTACAGAATCTGCTGATCTTGCAGGAGAAGGTAGATCATTCCAATGTGGAACGGATCCAGAGAAGGTGCACGAGAGTGATTTCTTTTCCTTTTTGGCATGGTACCACCAGATGTTGTTCATTTGCAGAGCGCAGGGATCTGGGAGGAACATACAGCGGGGAAAATAAACATTTGACACGTCAGCATTTTTAGCAGTAAGGGGATTTCTAAGTGGGCTATTGACACACAATTTTCACCAGATGTAACCATCAAGCCAAACATTAAATTCATACAAATAAATCAGAACATTTAAGTATAAAAGCAGAGTCATAAATAAAGTGAAATGAAACAGGGAATAAGTATTGAACACACTTTATTTAATACTTTGTTGGTGATTACAGCTTCTAGACGCCTGTTGTATGGAGAGACCAGTCATCTGCATTGCTCAGGAGTTATTCTGGCCCATTCTTCCACACAAATGGTCTTCAAATCTTGAAGGTTCCTTGGGCCTCTTTTATGAACTTTGATCTTCAGTTCTCTCCATAGAATTTAGGTCAGGTGATTGACTGGGCCATTCAAGAAACTTGATTCTTTATTTGAAAAGACTTCATTGTTTCCTTGGCCTTGTGTTTGGGATCATTGTCTTGCTGAAATGTCTACCTTCTTTTCATTTTCAGCTTTCTGGTAGATGGCAGCAGATTTTCATCCAGAAGGTCCCAGTACATTTCTCCATTCATCCTGCCTTCAATAATATGAAGTCTGCCAGTACCCCTCACTGAAAGGCAGCCCCAAACCATGATGCTTCCACCCCCAAAATTTAACTGTTGGTATGGTATTCTTGGGGTGGTGGGCAGTGCCATTTTTTTTCTCCAAACATGGTGTGTAGAATGACTGCCAAAAAGTTCAATTTTGCTTTCATCTGACCATACTATAGTCTCCCAATAATCCACAGGCTTCTCCAAATGCTCTTTCGCAATCTTTAACCGAGCCTCAACATGGTTTTTGTTCAGCAATGGAGTCTTGCGTGGTGAGCGTGCATGGATGCAATGGCAGTTCAGTGCATTGCTTATAGTTTTCTTTGAAACAACAGTACCTGCTGATGCAAGGTCTTCCTGAAGTTCTGCCCGAGTGGTTCTTGGCTCTTGGAGAACTCTCGTGATTTTTCTTTGGACTCCTCGGACAGGGATCTTACGTGGAGCACCTGATCGTGGCCGGTGAACTGATGCTCTTTCCATTTCCGGATAATGGCCCACACAGTGCTCACAGGAACATTCAACATTCTGGAAATGCGCCTATAACCATTCCCATCAAAATGCTTTTCAACGATAAGATTACGAAGATCTTGAGAGAGTTCTTTGCTTTTACCCATCATGAAGTCATTCCTGTGTGCCTCCTGGGTAATGAGAAGCCTTTATAGGTCATCAATTAGGACTAAAGCAGCTGACATCAATTAGTACTGATAGGGGGCAGGGTTTCTCTCTCAATACTGACAGATTTCAGGTAATCTCCTGGCTTTCTATGCCATTTTGCACCTTGTTATCTTTATGTGTTCAATACTTATTCCCTGTGTCATTTCACTTTATTTATTTTGACTCAACTTTTATACTTAAATGTTCTGATGATTTGTATGAATTCAATATTTGGCTTGATGGCTACATCGGGTGGAAATTTTGTGACAATAGCCCACATAGAAATCCCCTTACTGATAAAAATGCTGATGGGTCAAATATTTTTTTCCCGCTGTAGGTCTGTTTAATTACAGATCTTGCACCTTAATATGGATCATATCAAACATGCAAGTACATTTTTTGAGCACAGGACAGAATTTTGTTTTCTGAAACAAAATTATATTTTGCTTGTGTATAATTTATTTTCCAAATATATTTTTCTGTGCTCCAAATCTCCCACTGCTTGCTCAGGAATGAGTCACAACTATAACTCCATACTCTGCTGCTCTTCCTGAGCATTCTCCCATTATTTTCCATTGAAGGGATTTTTGGGGAGTTTTTCTTTATCTGAATCGAGGGTCTGAGGACAGAGGGCATCATCTGCTGTACAGACTGTAAAGCTCCTGGAGGCACATTTGTGATTTTGGGCTGTATGATTCACTTAATACTTTAGTAGTTTTTAGATCTACACTATGAAGAATCATAAAACACGGGACGTGATGTTTCACTGTCCATTTTGCCAATGGATGGTATGCACATGAGGTTTGCCCTGATGTTGAGAGTGGTGTGAGAGCTGTATCTCAGACATGAGAAAGATGTACATTTTGGGACACATCATCAGTAATGTACTTTTGAATCGGGGTGTTTCGGCCTTTCAACATTAAACACCCTCATCAAAGGTGGCCAGCTACAGGGTGATCAAACCTGAGCTTGTGTCCCATGCCCAATCATGACAATTGCCTGGTTGTTTTAAATGGCAAAGCACACGGGACAATGCAAGGCAGGGGGCATCCTCTTCCCTGACTCAAGCCTAGAGCTGACCGCATACCTTATTTACCCTCCTCCTGGAGGGTTGTGACCTGGGTTCTCAAGTGGCATATAGGGTGAGGTCATGTTGTTGCTCTTTGAGCCCAACAAGGGTCCTTCCGCTTAGTCCATATCCACTGGCTGCTTCTATAAGCTGCTTCAGAGACTGATCTAATTGTCTGTCGCATAGCCTGACCATGGATGCCAAGGTCTTTCAGCAATCTGATGGTGGAAGAAGCCTCTGCATCCCACTTCAACCGGATAGACTTTTGCTTTCCATCCTCGTTGTTGAGCATCTGCTGCCAGTTCTATATAGCGCATTTTCTTGCGCTCATAAGCCTCTTCTGTTAAATTCTCCCATGGGACTGTAAGATCTATGATATAAATAGACTTCAATGAAGGGAACCAGATTCCTTAGTCTGGCCTAAGAATAGTGGCATCAATCTCAGGTGGAAAGATTAGTTGGCCATTATCGACTAGCATCTTCCAGTGCTGGGCCATGGGTAGCTCTCCAGCTTCTGGTTTGGTAGGGGGATGGTTGGGCTTTTTCTGTCCCTCTCGGATGAAGATTGAGGCCGTGATGGAATCATATGCTCTCAGCGGCAAGGAGTTGATGGTATTCCTCTTGCTCTCAAGAGCTGCTGCCAGACTCTTGAGGACCTGGTTGTGTCTCCAGGTGTAGCAACCTTGTGTGAAGCTGGTCTTACAACCAGTCAAGATGTGTTTTGAGAGTCGCTGGAGTTGGGCAGAGGGAACAAGTTGGGTCATCGCCATGCCATTGTCAGAGTTATTTTGGAGATGGGAGCACATCATAGGTGGCTCTGATGATGAAGCTGATATTACCTGCCTCCATTGCCCAGAGCTCCCTCCAGCTGAGCTTTCTCTTCTTCATACCTTCCCACCTCATCCACTGTTCGTGCTTGGCAAGAGAGACAGCGTTTGCGCTTCTTTGTGCCTCCTCCTGACGGCGCTCCTCCTCAACCACTCTCTGATGTTGAGGCCTTATATCAAGTTGGCTTACTTGCTGCAAGGCCAAAACCACCTCTTCTCAACTAAACGTGCCCCACAATATCACTGTGCCTCAGGGCTGACATTGCTTGCTGCACCGCATTGGATGGTGTCCATTTCCATCCAGTTAACAGGGGTGGAAAGGTATTACTGATGGTCTGGTCTTTGGAGTCCTTCTATAAATTAGAATTTTTCTCTTTTTCTTTTAGTATTTTACGTCTTATAGTTTGTTTGTTTTTTGTTTCCTGTTTGTCTGACCTTTTTATTATTTTATTGTTTTCTTATGAATATTTGATGTGAAGTTGAGTCTGTGTGTGAAATGTGTTTTTATAAAAGCTGCTGTTTGGTCTTCATGGTGGATCTGACTGAAGGTTTATGAAGATCATTGATGAGGAAGCTTCTGAAGGTTCATTCTGACTTTGTTTCTTCCTCCAGGGTGGAACATGGTGGAGAGCAGAGGCTGAAACCTGGTCTGAGGAAGTGTAAGTGTGTTCACTTAGATTCATGAAAACAAGGCAGCACATGTTAAAGTAGTTTAAAGCTAAAGCTTGTGTATCTGCATTCAACTCTGTTTGAAAGAAGATCCAAGAAAAGGAGTCACTCTGAAGTTTTGATTTAATTAACAGTCAGTCTGTTAATAAAGCAAAAAAATAAACCCATCAGGTGTGTTAAATGAAAAACTGCTGCTGTATTGTGTCTTGTTCTCTCCATCAGATGCCTGTGAACTCACACTGGACACAAACACAGTAAACAGATTCCTCAAACTGTCTGACAACAACAGGAAGGTGACATTAGAGACAGAGGAGCAGCCATATCCTGATCATCCAGAGAGGTTTGACTATTGGTCTCAGCTGCTGTGTAGAAATGGTCTGACTGGTCGCTGTTACTGGGAGGTCGAGTGGAGAGGAGATGTTCATATATCAGTGACTTACAGAGGAATCAGAAGGAGTGGGAACAGTTATTACTGCAGGTTTGGAGGAAATAATCAGTCCTGGAGTCTGAGGTGCTCTGATGGTGGCGGTTATTCTGTCTGGCACAGTAACAGAAGAACAGTCCTCTCCTCCTCCTCCTCCTCTGTCTGTAACAGAGTAGCAGTGTATGTGGACTGTCCTGCTGGCACTCTGTCCTTCTACAGAGTCTCCTCTGACACACTGATCCACCTCCACACCTTCAACACCACATTCACTGAACCTCTTTATCCTGGCTTTGGGTTCTGGTCCTGGTCTGGTTCCTCAGTGTCTATGTGTTCAGTGTAGGAGGAAGAGTCGCCTCCTGTGTACAGAAACACTCACACTGCTGACAAACACACACATGCAATCTTTGTGTAAGTCATAATAATTCAAAATTACGAGAAAACACATCTCTTTTTTTACTGAATTCACTGCTCGTCAATGATTTTAAATATCTTTAAATATGTTTTCTTTCCGATTTTAGGTTTTATCTACTTTGCAATCAGATGTCTTTCTCATATAAATAATTATATGTATGTGTACATGTATACAATAGAATCAGGTTACACAGGGACATAAGTGTTCCAGGGACAGAAGTACCATGGTGATGAGACATTCTGACACTTTGTTCTGTCATAAAATGGACAGATTTTATAAAACATATAAATGGTGATTTTCATGGATTTTGTCTCCTGTTCACTTCTGTTGAAGAATAATAAGTGCAGAGTTTTCAATACAATACTGCCCACGGCAACAAACTGCTTTTAGCTGCTACGCTCCTAGACTGTGGAACACCTTTCCAGGTATATTAGATGTGCAAGCTCTGTTGGCATTTTTAAAAATCAGCTGAAGGTCTTATTCAGGCAGACATTTAGTTCATGTAGTACGTTTCTATCTCTTTCTGCCATTTTTATTTTTCTGCTGTACTGTAAATCCCTTTTGAGCTGCATTTTATGAATAACAGGTGCTTTACACATAGAAGTTATTTTCATTATTCTTATGCTCTGGGTGATGTAAACAGGAAGTGTAGTGTTGCAATGGAGTCCTGAGCCCTGATTCAGTTTTCAAGTTTAGTCACTTTTATTTATATAGCTAATAACAAAAATCAAACATTTGTTTCCTTTTACTGCAAACAAAAACCTTTGCAAAGTAATTTAAAAAGTGATCATCATCAAACCTCTACACACATGGTTTTAATTAAAAAATTTGTTTTGTTTGAATTAGAGAAGCTCATCTGTTATCAGAGTCTGAATGTGACAGATTCAAAAGGCAAGAACACTTAAGACAAACTGCGTCGCTTCCAGCAGCTCGACACCAATAACAAGTTCAACTCTGCAGGCTGTTTGAGAGGGTCACAGGGAGCCGATGTCATATATATATACTGTACATATCCTGGAGACACCTTCTGGAAAGTGTTCCCAGTTTCTGAGCAGCACTGAACTTTTTTGCCACAGCCCTCTCCTGTACTGGTTGGGGAGCCACAGTCATATCCTGCCTCTTTTGGATCACGACCGCCTCCTGTCCCGGTTGGGCCTCAGCCATCTCCAGTTCCAATTGGGCTGCAGCCACCTCCTGCTCCATTCGGGCAGCAACCTTCTCCAGTTCTGGTTGTCAACCCCTTGAGTTGCTCAACTCATCTGGTCATCTTCTGGAACTGCTCTACCCTTCATCCCTACTTCCAGGCCGTCCACCTGAGGTTTTCTACTGCTCACCTGACCTGACCCCAGGCCGTCCGCCTGAGGTCCTACACTTAGTCCTTGAACGCAGATGAACCAAAAAAAATCAACAGTCTGGTACAGTGTCCACATTATTGCTGATGTGGCACCAATCTGCCTTTCAATCGCACGCTACATCTTACTCATATTTATGAACAAGAGTCTGAGATATTTGAACTCCTTCAATGTGGCAGTGAATCACTCCCAACATGAAAAGTGCAATCCACCGTTTTCTGGCAGGGTACCATGACCTCAGACATGAAGGAGATGACTATCTCTGCAACATTCTTGGCAAAACCATGCTCAAAGTCCACAAAACACATGTACTCTGGATGGGGAAATACCCATGACTCCTTTTAATATCCTTGTTAGGGTAAACAGCTGCTCCGCTGTTCAACGACCAGGATGGACTCTGCTCAAGCTGCAGATTCAGGAGGAGCAATCCAGAGTCTCATATCCAGCACCCTGGCAAAATCTGTCCTAGGGAGGCTGAGTAATGTGATACCCCGATAGTATCACTTGGATATCACACAGCTAGTAAATGGGACACCAATCTGCCAGTCCACAGGCATTGTTGCTGACCTGCACTAATCACTGAAGAGGAAAATCAACCACTATAACCCAGAGATGTTCAGAGATTTTAGCATCTCACTGTGAATTTCATCCACCTTTTCTCCTTGCCACAAAAGAGCTTTTAAACTTTTTTTTGACACCCTCCTGCCATAACTCAGAACAGCTACCTCTGCAATGGCTCCCATGTCCCAAATAATTGGTATTTCAGGAAAAGGATTTCCAGCCGCTTTCATTCAATGATTCGATGTAAGCCAAACTGTATCTAAATGGTATGGGTCTACCTCCTGCACCAAATATGGCTCTTTGCCAACCAGTGAGGGGATGTTCCAAGTTTTTAGAACCGGTTTCCTTGTCAGGAGTAGTGATGTGTTATGCGCAAAAGATGTGACTCTGAGAACCGATGCTTTGTAGTGAATGAGAAGAGCCGGCTCGCATCGAGTGAGAGCCGGCTCCCGTTTTTTTTTTTTTTTTTCCTTTCGCTGCTTACCTCAGTGCTCAGCCTGAGCTCTGCTCAAGGCAGAACTTTGCTTTGATTGGTCAGCAATGGCATTGCCAATCAGATGTGAGGACATGGGATCATACCATTATGTAAAGACAGAGGGGGATGCTGAGAAGTGGAGAGGCGCTCCACTCAGTGTTGTTAACTTGTAGTAGAGTCCACTGCAAGTTAACGACAGTCTGTCAGATAGCGCTGAGGAGAGTGTGTCTGTTGGCGAAGTTGAAACTATGAGTGACAGCTGAAAGAGAAGCAGCATCTGGGTCCAGTTTAAAGACAATGGAAACAACAAAGCATAGTTCATTCACTGCAAGATGAAAATTGCTTTTAAGAGCAGGTTCCACCACAAACCTGCATAGACATATGAGAACTGTCCATCCTACAGTGCAGTTAGAGAAGCGAGGGTATGCTAGCACATCATCTACAGATCCTGGTCTCATCCCAAAAAAACAACAAATGCAGCAGCATCTACTGGCTTCCCCACACATGCAGGTATAACCTCTCCTACTGAAACTCAAAGCACAATAAGCTAATTTAGCATTCAGCATTGATGAAGAGTTGGCTAAAATGATAGCTACTGCTTTCTAAACCTTTTCCATTGTGAAGGACAGAGGTTTTAAAAGTTTTGTCAAAACTTTAAATCCCACATACACTCTACCCAGTAGAAAAACATTGTCCCGAACAACAATACCTAAACTATATGACATAGAACGTGCATTATGGCAAGAAAGGGTGGAAAAAAGCTCCATCAGTTTGCCTGACAACTGACTGCTGGACCTCCAGAACAACCTGCTCTTTCATGAATGTCACTTGCCATTTCATTGAAAATTACAAGATGATATCTTGCCTTCTGGACTGCTTTGAGTTCATAGACAGACACACTGCAGAAAACCTGGCAGAGGAGCTAGTAAGAGTGGCAAAAGGGTGGGAAGTAGTGGACAAACTGGTGTGCTGTGTGAGTGACAATGCTGCAAACATCACCAAAGCCATAAAAATTGTGAAGTGGACCCGCCACCCATGTCTGGCACATACACTGAACCTCATGATTAGAGCTACCCCGAAGGTGCTCAGACCAACCGTGGATAAGACGAAGGCTGTTGTGGAGTTTTTCCACAAAAGCACAGTTGCAACACAGAGGCTAAAGTTCACACAGTGCCAGATGGGGATGTCTGAACTGAGGCCCAAACAAGAGTGTGCCAGCAGGTGGAACTCACCATTTTATGTTGAAATTAATTCTTGAAACAAAAGATGCCATCATCTCCACCCTGGCCCTCATCAACGCACCAGTTTATGCTCTATGTCAAGAGGAATGGGAGCTGGTGAAAGAGGCCTGCACTGTCCTGCAACTATTTGAGGAGGTGACTGTGGCGATAAGTGCAGAAAGTACTGAAACCAAAGAAGCAGGAATCTGCAGGTTGGAAGAGTTCCAGGTTGTGTTCATCTTTGACGGTCTGGATGAGTGTCGACTTCCTCTGGCCTTCCACAACACTGAGATCCTGACTGATGTTGCAGCGTCCACCTCAGTGGATGTGCTGCTGACAAACCTCATCAGGGGGAACCTGCTTCCATCTGCTCGCCTCTGGATAACCACACGACCTGCAGCAGCCAATCAGATCCCTCTGAGTGTGTCGACATGGTGACAGAGGTCAGAGGGTTCACTGACCCACAGAAGGAGGAGTACTTCAGGAAGAGATTCAGAGATGAGGAGCAGGCCAGCAGAATCATCTCCCACATCAAGACCTCACGAAGCCTCCACATCATGTGCCACATCCCAGTCTTCTGCTGGATCACTGCTACAGATCTAGAGGAGGTGTTGAAGACCAGAGAGGGAGGACAGCTTCTATGAATCAGATCTGACAGAGTGTGGCTTCAATAACAGAGCAGCCTCAGTGTACTCAGGAGTGTTCACACAGATCTTTAAAGAGGAGAGAGGACTGTACCAGGACAAGGTGTTCTGCTTCGTCCATCTTTGAAAGAAGATCCAAAAAGAAGAGTCACTCTGAAGTTTTGATCTAATTAACAGTCAGTGTGTTAATAAAGCAACAAATAAACCCATCAGGTGTGTTAGATGATAAACTGCTGCTGTATTGTGTCTTGTTCTCTCCATCAGATGCCTGTGAACTCACACTGGACACAAACACAGTACACAGAAACCTCAAACTGTCTGACAACAACAGGAAGGTGACAGTAGAGACAGAGGAGCAGCCATATCCTGATCATCCAGAGAGGTTTGACTACTGGGAACAGCTGCTGTGTAGAAATGGTCTGACTGGTCGCTGTTACTGGGAGGTCGAGTGGAGAGGAAGAGTTTATATATCAGTGACTTACAGAGGAATCAGAAGGAGAGGAGACAGTGATGACTGCAGGTTTGGAGGAAATAATCAGTCCTGGCATCTGAGGTGCTCTGATGTTGATGGTTACTCTGTCTGGCACAGTAACAGAAGGACAGTCCTCTCCTCCTCCTCCTCCTCTGTCTCTAACAGAGCAGCAGTGTATGTGGACTGTCCTGCTGGCACTCTGTCCTTCTACAGAGTCTCCTCTGACACACTGATCCACCTCCACACTTTCAACACCACATTCACTGACCCTCTTCATCCTGGCTTTGGGTTAGTGTCACCTGGTTCCTCAGTGTCTCTGTGTTCACTGTAGGAGGGAGAGTCTCCTCCTGTGCACAGAAACACTCACACTGCTGACAAACACACGCCGCTTCTGTCAAATCTACCTTGTACCTTGTATCTCACATTTGAAGAATATGTTTCCTGAGTCATGATGTCACATAAATGTTAGACATGGCTTTGAAAGCCAGGCTTAGCAGGGGAACCTGGCAAAAGGATGCCAGTGCCCCCCGACAAATACTTCCAGAAACCGCAGCAGCTGGCTTTAGTTGGGGCATTTCACGACAGGTTGCCAGAGCCCCCTGCTGCCCACTTCCAGCAACTGCTGCTGCTTGCTCTAGGCTTCTGGAGCCTTCCATACAAGGATGCTGGTGCACAGAACCACATTACTTCTATACTTAACTCTGGTTTTCCCTCTCAACCTATTCCTGCCCAGCACGCAACCATCAGCTTCATCCCGTCACCAGCCAGTCCTCCCATTCTTCATCCTAACTGCTTAATCTCCCGTCCTTCTCCAGTTCCCACCATCCCAACAGATCATAGACATGCACAGATCTTGCTCTCCTCATGCCTTCCCTTGTGCTGCATGCTGGCTCAGTGGTTAGCACAGTTGCCTCACAGCAAGGTTGTGGGTTTAAATCCAGGCTGAGGCAGGGTCTTTCTGTGTGGAGTTTGCATGTTCTTCCCGTGGGTTTCCTCCAGGTGCTCCAAAGTAAAACTGGTTAGGCTTATACAAATCTCAAAATAAATACTGTTTCATTCCAATATGTGTAATTCTGTATCAAAATTACAATGAATAAATTCTATACTCCTTTCACCCTTTTTGAAAAATTTACTTTTTGACACTGATGTCAGTCATTTTAGTAGGAAAAGAATGTTTTTGAGGATTATGAAATACATGCTGTCTTGAGAGAAATACATTTTCTAAAGTGGATTAAATATACTTTCTCTTAAATATGTTATCAGCTAGCTTGCTCCTGGAACTAAGATAAGAAGAGCTAACATAGCTGTGCTTTACATAAATAACACACCAATATAAGCCCTAGATAGCTATAGCTATTTTAGCTGATCTCACATGTATATAATATTTTCAATAAATGTTAAATATATAAATATTTTTGAATAAATAATTAAATAAATAGCAGAAAACACTTAGAACTTATACTTAATAATTTAATGTTTCAGAGAACAAGACACTTATCGACATTACTAGGAGATTTATGGATGTAGTGAGAGAGGATGCAGAGGACAGGGTTAGATGGAGGCGCATGATTCGCTGTGGCGACCCCTGAAAGGGAGCAGCCCAAAGGAAAAGAAGAAGACTAATGTAAAATCATGCATTTCTTTGTAGTTTTATTATGGTGTTTTTTATCAAATTGTTTTGAAGGCCCTATTTGATTTTTTGTTTTTAAGGAAAAGGGCAAAAAACTTTTTAATGTTAGACATAAATATCTCAGTTGTGTTGTTGTATTTTCATTATATGGATATTTGAAGTGATTAAGATAATGAAATTACTCAACATCCCATTTGGGTGTCCCATTTTGACAATTAAGGTGTCTCATTTTGCCAGTAGCAAGCACACAAAAATATTGTCCCTGGACATATTGTATTTTAGATGATGTCATCGACTCTATGTTTGATTATTTGGTATTTTCTTATTCTGTATATTGTGGTAAGGGGGTTCATGTTTTATAGAATTGTATCAAGTTGGGAGCTAAAGCATTGGGATGATTCAGTAAATTGTTTCCAGAATCCACGTTTCCAGAAAGTGTCCAATTTTAACAATACTCACCCTACTTTATAAAATGAAATATTCAGAACTCTAACCAGTTCAACTTCTCAATAAATGATCTCAAATGTCCTTAAATCCTGTGACAGGAAATTTCCCATAAAGTGTAACAAAGTTTTTCCAACTTTGGGTCAGTTTCCAATCACTTCTGGTCCTGGATCCGTTTCAGGTCAGTATTAATTCTGGGTGCACTGATAGTAAAGAAGGCAAAGTGAGGTTGTGGGCTGGTATCATAGTATTACCACAACATTGTCATAAAATTAACTTCTCTCTTCTCTTTCCGTGAGTAACTGCCACTTCCTCTCGTCGTGTCGCAGATGATTTTCTCCCTCCAGACAAAAAGGTAAATGTGTGTTTTTCATGTCGCATTTGTCTCCTTTCCTCTGTAGAGACTCGTGTTATCTGACTGTTTCTGCATCCGTTACTTTGACACAGTAAAAACTGTGTGAATGTGTGAGAGGTGTCGAGGTTGTTGGTCGACAGAATCTACCGCCCGGCTCTGGTGGTTTTTAGCACCAGATGTTAGAAACAGTGAAAACCGGGTTCACCGGTGATGCTAACAGCTGCTAACAGTCAGTAATCAGTGTGAAAGCTGCTTTATAGCTACCGCCGTTTGTTTGTTTGTTTGGGACAAAATTATGGAAATGAAGTCACTGACTGACCGTTTCCACTGTTTCACATCATCTCAGTGTTTGTATTTTAAACTGGAGTCTGGTTCACTTTCTTTACTGGCACCATTCAGCCTGAATCATTTTAAAACTAAATGAATAAATATTCCACTGCAGCTGAAACTCTCCACATTTCTACTCTGTCATGGAAACTGTCCCATTTGTGTCTTTAGTGTTTCAGTGAATGTGGTGTCAGAAAGCTTCCTGAGTTTCCTCCAGTCAGAGCTCAGGATGTCTGTCATGTGACTGAGAGGAATGATGTTAAATTATGTGTGAGCTGTGACAGCATGTTGTTGTGTTTGTGTGAAGGTGTGGGCTCTGCTATGAATCAGTGTGAGGAGCCAGAGGAGGGAGTCCCTCCCTCTAAAACCACTCTGTGTGGGGACCATGACAGCCAGACCAAAGCTCAGAGGTGAGATGAGGATCTCTGACTGTCCACCACTCTTCTCCATGTCAGAGCTCAGCTCTCAAATCACTCCACCATCATTATTCACAGTCAAAGCTCTGTGTGTGTTGTGTTGAAGCCCAGAGCAGCAGCAGAGACCAGACTCTCCTGGACCTGGACCCAGCTGTGTGTCCATCAGGAGCCACCGGTCCATGGGTCATCCTTTAGGGTTTAAAGGACGACTTCCTTCAGAGACTCAGTGAGTCAACATATTCCCAGCTAGCAGGGAACATTCCCATAATGTTCTGTACTAACAAGGTTGACAGTTAGTACAGAACATTGGGACATTTAATTTGCAACATACACACAACGTTTTACTGATGTTTCTCATTTCAAATAACACACCAGTAACATGCTCCACCTCTTCTTATTTCATTATGTCTTATTTTAAAAAGGGTTGTTGCATAAAACAGAACAAATGCTCAGCAAAATGACACGATTTATAGAACCAGCTTATCTAACAAATATTATGAACACTGTTTATTGTCCCAAAGCAGATAATCAATCTCTTAAACTGATGTTGCTCCAATCTTGTTTTTGTATTTGTACTTTTGGCGTCATATAATTCAGGGAACACATCTGTCTGATGCAAAGCTTTGCTTTGTGAGAAGTTCAGCAGGAAGTAGTGTACCTGCCATGGGCAGTCCTTCTTTAGTCAGAATTTGTTATGGCACTAAATAGAGCGTATGTGTGTATATACATACATATATATATATATAATCCCCCTCTCACCCCCTGTTGTGTGGTATGTGTCATCCTCAAGCCCGGGTCCCCTACCAGAGGCCTATAAGTTTAAGGGTTCTGAGCACTATCTTAGACTTCAGATGTTGTACCTGGAATTTGCTTGAGCCACTCTCCCAGTTTGGGGGTGACAGCCCTCAGTGCTCCGATCACCACTGGCACCACTGTTGCTTTTATTCTCCACATCTTTTCTAGCTCCTCTATCAGCCCTTGGGATTTTTTTCGAGCTTCTTGTGTTCCTTCTTCTTGATGTTGCTGTCTTTGGGATTACTACTCGAGATACTTCGACGCATGGCTGAGGGATTGAACCACGACCTTCTCATTGGCAGGCAACTGTTCTGCCACCAAGACACAGCCGCCCCTGTACACTATGCCAGCCGAGTGGTTATGGTGTTCCATGTACGCTGCCTGCACCTTACACCCCGCTGTTATGTGCTGAACTGTCTCAGGGGCATCTTTGCACAGGAGTCTGCACCAGGCGTCCTGTCTGGTGTGGTAGACCCCAGCCTCTGTTGATCTTGTACTGAGTGTCTGTTCTTGTTCTGCCATGATTAGTGCTTCTGTGTTGTCCTTTAGTCCAGCCTTTTCCAGCCACTGGTAGGATTTCTTGATATCAGTCACTTCTTCCATCCGTCGGTGCCACTGAGAGTACACTTTTGATAGTTCGGTGGAGAACATCCAGTTTATTCTCCTGGCATCTGCTTCTCTCGTGTATGGCAGAGAAGTCGCCTGCCAATCGGAAGGTCAGCGGTTCGATCCCCCAGCCATGCGTCAAAGTATCCTTGAGTAAGATATAAACCCCAAAATGCTCCCAAAGCTGCGCCTTCGGTTTGTGAATGTTCTCATATGTAAGTCGCTTTGGATAAAAGCGTCTGCTAAATGAATAAATGTAAATGTAAATGTAGATCTCTTCAGGCGGGTAGCCAGAGCTGTGAGTCTTTGTTTGGCAGTCTCCAGTGCCTTGGGTATAGACAGTTTGGTGTATTTCTTAGGTAGTCCTTTCTTCTCGGCACCTTTCTGTAACTCTGAGAGCTGGCTAACTTCTCTCCGTGTTGCCTTGACCTTGGCCTCTAGCCTTCTCCTCCATGGGGGATAATGCTCTTTGTTGCTTATGGTGTTCATCTCAAGCATCTCTAGGATCACTGTTGCTGTGGCATATAAGGCGTGAGGCTAGTAATTGGAGCTTAGTACCCAATCTCAGAGTGTGGGGATGATGACGATAATATATCCCCCCTGACCTGTTTTCCTGGCTCCCCTCCGTAGCATGTTCGTTGTACCTCATCGATCACTAGTTGTGATATCATTTGCTGCTTGTAAATGTTAGAACACTGTGCTAGGAGTCGTTTCTTTGTCAGTGTAAATGTTGGTTTTCGAAGCATCCATATATCCCATAGCCTTTGCATATAAACCCTCTCATCAGGGTTGCTTGTGTAGTTGCATTGCAACAGTTCCATGTTCTTTGCTCTAGTCCATGAATGTCTTGTTCCAATAACCCATTTCTCATCGCCCTGGTTCTCCAGCGACATCCGAGCCAGGATTGACTCTTATTTTTGCGGTTTCACTGATGTCTGAGGTAGGCAAGTAGCAGTAAGAACCTTCTTGCCTAAGGTTCCACCTGGATACTTCTTCTTTTCCTTTCGGCTGTTCCCTTTCAGGGGTCACCACAGCGAATCATGCACCTCCATC
>CM022472.1:824425-850530 GCA_011952105.1 Coreoperca whiteheadi
GTATTGTTTGTTTGTATGGAAATAAATACTGCTTGAAAGACATTGGTAGGTCTCATGTGGATCCTTTCTCATCAACAAACTCGGAGAGAGGTTGGTGTACCTCAACAGTCTCATGATCCATGAAATGTCCCCAAAAGCGAGAAATATCAAAATATGTATAATGTGATATTTGGAACCCTCATACTTCCTGTTTTCTCCACAGAGTTCAGCAGGTTCTCAGTGGTCAGTCTGTCCAGCAGCGTCCAACAGACCTGGACTCCATATTAATGGTTTGTAAAGGTCCTGCAATAACTTTTACTTCAGCTGCAAATGAAATGAAAACATAAAATTAAACTTTTATTCTTTTCCAGGACCTTGAGGAAAACATAGTCAATTTTGTGAAGAACGAGCTGAAAAAGTTCCAGAAGGTTCTACGTCCAGATTACCCAGCATGCTTAAAGAGACAGAATGAGGATGAGGAGGTGGTGGATGGTGAGGAGGAAGAGCAGAGGAGGAGCAGCAGAGAGGCATTTTTAAAGATCACACTGCACTTCCTGAGGAGAATGAAGCAGGAGGAGCTGGCTGACTGTCTGCAGAGCAGTAAGAGGATTTTCCAAACTTGACTCTCTTCACATTAACACTAACATCCATTTACTGATTTGTTGTGTTTTTATTCAGGAACTGTTGCTGCAGTTTGTCAACGTCAACTCAAATCTAACCTGCAGAAGAAGTTCCAGTGTGTGTTTGAGGGGATTGCTAAAGCAGGAAACCCAACCCCTCTGAATCAGATCTACACAGAGCTCTACATCACAGAGGGAGGGACTGCAGAGGTCAATGATGAACATGAGGTCAGACAGATCGAAGCAGCATCCAGGAAACCAGTCAGACTACAAACAATCAGACAAGAAGACATCTTTAAACCCTCACATGGAAGAGATGAACCAATCAGAACAGTGATGACAAAGGGAGTGGCTGGCATTGGGAAAACAGTGTTAACACAGAAGTTCACTCTGGACTGGGCTGAAGACAAAGCCAACCAGGACATACAGTTCACATTTCCATTCACTTTCAGAGAGCTGAATGTGCTGAAAGAGAAAAAGTACAGCTTGGTGGAACTTGTTCATCACTTCTTCACTGAAACCAAAGAAGCAGGAATCTGCAGGTTTGAAGAGTTCCAGGTTGTGTTCATCTTAGATGGTCTGGATGAGTGTCGACTTCCTCTGGACTTCCACAACAATGAGATCCTGACTGATGTTGCAGAGTCCACCTCAGTGGATGTGCTACTGACAAACCTCATCAGGGGGAACCTGCTTCCCTCTGCTCGCCTCTGGATAACCACACGACCTGCAGCAGCCAATCAGATCCCTCCTGAGTGTGTTGACATGGTGACAGAGGTCGGAGGGTTCACTGACCCACAGAAGGAGGAGTTCTTCAGGAAGAGATTCAGAGATCAGGATCAGGCCGGCAGAATCATCTCCCACATCAAGACGTCACGAAGCCTCCACATCATGTGCCACATCCCAGTCTTCTGCTGGATCACTGCTACAGTTCTGGAGATGTTGAAGGTGTTGAAGACCAGAGAGGGAGGACAGCTGCCCAAGACCCTGACTGAGATGTACATCCATTTCCTGGTGGTTCAGTCCAAACTGAAGAATGTCAAGTATGATGGAGGAGCTGAGACAGATCCACACTGGAATAAAAAGAGCAGGAAGATGATTAAGTCTCTGGGAAAACTGGCTTTTGAGCAGCTGCAGAAAGGCAACCTGATCTTCTATGAATCAGACCTGACAGAGTGCGGCATCAATAACAGAGCAGCCTCAGTGTACTCAGGAGTGTTCACACAGATCTTTAAAGAGGAGAGAGGACTGTACCAGGACAAGGTGTTCTGCTTTGTCCATCTGAGCATTCAGGAGTTTCTGGCTGCTCTTTATGTCCATCTGACATTCGTTAACTCTGGTGTTAATCTGCTGTCAGAAAAACAATCTGCATCCCCATGGTCTAGAATATTTAGAGACAAACCTGAACCAACACATTTCTACCAGAGTGCTGTGGACAAGGCCTTACAGAGTCCAAATGGACACCTAGACTTGTTCCTCCGCTTCCTCCTGGGTCTTTCTCTACAAACCAATCAAACTCTCCTAAGAGGTCTTGTGACACACACAGGAAGTTGCTCAGATCAGGAAACAGTTGAGTACATTAAAAAGAAGATCAGTGAGAATCTGACTCCAGAGAGAAACATCAATCTGTTCCACTGTCTGAATGAGCTGAATGATCGTTCTCTGAAGCAGATCCAACGGTCCTTGAGTTCAGGAAGTATCTCCACAGATAAACTGTCTCCTGCTCAGTGGTCAGCTCTGGGCTTCATCTTACTGTCATCAGAAAACAATCTGGACGTGTTTGACCTGAAGAACTACTCTGCTTCAGAGGAGGTTCTTCTGAGGCTGCTGCCAGTGGTCAAAGCATCCAACAAAGCTCTGTAAGTGCACAGATTACATTAAATTTTTTTAGCTCACGTTCTTTTCCAAAGCAACTTACAGTAAGTGCATTGAACCATATGAATACAACCCAAGAACTGCAAGAATCAGGCAAGTAAATCAAATTCATCAAATACAGTTTGCTGATGTGCTTCAAGTGCTACATTTGGAAAAGAAATCTGAGATTTTATTGTTATCGGCCAAGTTCCAGACTGAAAAGATGAGTTTTCAGTCTGCGATGGAAGATGTGTTGGGTTTCTTTCATCTGATGTCAAAATCGGATTCGATCAACCGCTGGTAGCCAGCGCAGGGTGTGGAGTAGAGCTATAGTGTGTGAGAGCTTAGGTAGATTGAAAACCAGCCGGGACCAGGTGGGATGGCACACAGACCAGCCAGGAATGAGTTGCAATAGTCTCGGCACGAGATGACAAGAGCCTGGAGCCTGAACCTGCGCTGCCACCTGGGTGAGGAACGAATGTATCCTCTTGATGTTCTGGAAAATGAATATGCAGTAGTAGGTTGTGGCAGCAATGTTGGCAACAAAGGACAGCTGGTCATCCTGTTTGGTGTGGAGAATGGAGAGGAGGATCTGGTGGCTCGCCATGTCAAACGCTGATGAAAGGATGATGACGGAGGAGAGGGAGGCTGCTCCAGCAGTTCCTCTGTTCCTCTCAAGAAGGGCAATCTCAGTTGAGTGGCCTTTATTGAATCCTGATCTGTGGGGGTCAAGAAGATTGTTCTGGTGGAGATATGCAGAAAGTCGAGTATGCTCAAGTTGTCCAAGAGTAGTTGATGAGGTGGGTAAGGAAAGGAAGGAAGTTTGGAGCAATAGACTGAAGAAGAGGAGGAGGATAGGGTCAAGAGGGCAGGTGGTAAAGTGGTGAGAGGTAAGTAGGGTTAGTATCACATTGGGAGAGAGGGTTTAAAAGGAGGTTAGAATAGGAGATGAAGAGGTGGATACAGGTGGTGTCAGCAGGGGGTCGGGGAAATGAGGAACATATGTCAACTATCTATTTCACAAAGTAGTTAACAAAGTCCCTTGATAAAAGGAAGGTGGGGGAGTTGGGTGATCAAGGAGGGTAGAGAAGATAGAAAATAGTTTTGGGGGTTGGGAAAGGAAGATAAAATTATGGATTGAAAGAAATAGCTTTTATTTGCAATAAGGAGAAAGAGAGAAGAGATTGATAGACATGGTTGTCCTCAGTGCGCTTTCCGGCATTTTCTTTCAGCTACCCGTAGGGTGGTTCTGTCAGCACACACTTTGTCAGACAACTACGAAGTTGAAAGGGATTGTGCAAGCCTGCTGAGGGGTGAGAGGACAGAGAGAGTTCAGAGAAGAGGACAAAGTAGAGATGAGTGTTGGGAGGCATATGAGAAGGAGTCAGGTGAGCTTATAGGACAGATGAGGCAAGAGAGGAGGGAGAAAGGGAGCAAAGCTTGTGCAAAATAGGGAAAGTATGTGTAGAAAAGAGAGTTTTGGCGGAGGGGGTGAGAGACTAGGATATGAATAAATGGTCAGACATGAAGAGGAGTTACAGAATGGTTAGTGACAGTTCCTGGTGAATATAAGGTTGAGTTGGTAACCAGCTTTGTGGGTGGGGGGGAGCGAAAAAAGATAGTAAAGGTAATAAGTCAGACGATAACTTCAGGATGTTGAAGTCACGAGAAGTACAAGGGGGCAGCCATCTTCAGGGATGTTTAAGAACAGGGTGTCTAATTCCTCCAAGAATTCGCTGAGGGGACATGGTGGGTGGTAGAGCACAATAATGTTTAATTTCACTGGATAAGTAACAGACACAGCGTGAAATTCGAAAGTGTGTAGAGTAGCCTAATGTGTTACTTTCACCAAAACAACTGCATAAATAGGCATTATAAAATGGAAGAGGTTAATGTTGTTTCATAGTGGGTATTTAAAGCACAAAAGCTCAAGTTTATTGCAGTTAATTACAAATCCAGTGGTGTGCGATATACATAGCCTAACGAAGGTTCTTCTCTGGAGCGCAGATCTGGCCACTCATGCATTCACATGCTGTGGTTATCACTTTGTATTAAAATGTCCCACTTATATTAACAATAGTGTAATTATATAGAACAATTAAATAGCCTAGACATTTTTAAATAAATGAATAGCCTTGGACACAAGGATGGGCAGGCAGACAAAGGATCAAAGTCTGATAAATTATAAAATAGGGATAAATATTTTTTCACGGTTATTTTTGCTTTTTCTGGCTGTAGAGAGTTCCCTTGGCCTCCCTAGACAGAGATATTTGACTATTATATTCTTGTCCTTTTCTTTGATAAACTAGTATTGGGAGAATACCCATTTCTGTATAACGTGTAGGATTTTTCTCAACTAATGAAAAGTCTTTGCCCAGCGATAGTCACAATATTTACTCAACTAATTAATGAATTGAAAAACCTGCATATTGTTTCTTAAATTTCTTTGTACCTCCAAAGTTTAATGGAGCCATGAAATAAAACGAAAATATGTCATATTAGAATTTATTTAAGGCTAAAATTAATTTGTGTAAGGGATCCCAGAGGTGTGAGTATTATTTTTGAAATCGCTGTTAGAGCCCTGTAATATACTAATTAAAAAACAGTAATCGTCAAACCTGAGGTCATAATGCTTGATTGTTCTACTCTTCAACTTAGTAAGGGCAACCATAGAAACGTGATGTGTTTTAGATGACAGAAACAGTATCATTGTTTGTAATTATCACTAACTCTCCTTCAGGCTGAGTGGCTGTAATCTGTCAGAGAAAAGCTGTGAAGCTCTATCCTCAGTCCTCAGATCCCAGTCCTCTAGTCTGAGAGAGCTGGACCTGAGTAACAACGACCTACAGGATTCAGGAGTGAAGCTGCTCTCTGCTGGACTGGAGAGTCCAGACTGTACACTGGAGACACTCAGGTCAGGATTCAGCTTATGTTTACCAGATGGCCATTTAAATGTTGCTTGACATATAGACGCATCTGTGGGCACCTGCCAAATCTGAATAGCGATGACATGTTTAGCCACATGTCTTCATCCCATCACTGGCTGTCGAGGTGGTGTCCAGCAAACAATGTGGGCTTCGTATATAATGGCAGAATTTCTGGAGAAGACCTGGTCTGATTAGTAGAAACTAAATTCATCACACTTTGGATGGAGCAGCTCTCATATCTAGAAATCTGGCTGAATTTATTAGTGGACCTAAACCATGAAAACCCAAATTTGAGACCAGTAGGCAGAGTTGCAGTCCCACACGCTTCTCTGCACTTCCAGAGCAGTTACCCAACCAAAATTCCTTAGTGAAAAGGATTCTTTTTCTCGCCACTGTCTCCAAGTGTTTGCTCATGGTGGGATTTGTTGGGTCTAGACATCCTCTATAGGAAAAGTGTAATGAGATAACTTCTGTTATCTAAATAAAATTTAACTGAAAGATAAACATGCTTTTTCCTGGAGTGAATCTAACTTTTAAAACCAATATTTCCACAGACTCTGTTGCTTATCTTCTCTACTATGCTAGCTTGGTTGATGGCATGTTCTGGTGTCATTTGGTTGTATAGTAACAATTAATTTCAATCAGTGAATTGATGGAAAAATTCAAGTTTTAACTCATTTTAATCAGGGAACAGACAAGGAAATAATAATTTTAAATAAATTAAATATAATTTTGCGTGTGTGTGTCTCCAGGCTGTCAGGCTGCCTGATCACAGAGGAAGGCTGTACTTCTCTGGCCTCAGCTCTGAGATCCAACCCCTCCCATCTGAGAAAGCTGGACCTGAGCTACAATCATCCAGGAGACTCAGGAGTGAAGCTGCTGTCTGCTGGACTGGAGGATCCACACTGGAGACTGGACACTCTCAGGTATAAACAGACAACAAGTTTCTGTTTAGAAACTTATAGTGTTTCATATATTTTTCATATAAATCACATTCTTACTATTCTTACTTCACTATATTAAATGTCTCTGGTAAAAATTGTTTTCATTCCATCATTCAATCACTGATCATAAATGTCATGTTATGTTCTAACTGAAACTGAAAACAGTAGTGGCACATTGTGTATTATTCAAAGAAGATGGTCATCTTCCTCAGTAATGTAATAAAGAAAGAAAGGCAGTTACTTACTTTGAAAAGAAAGTAAGAAGAAAAACTGAAAAATATTGAGCGGGTGCTGCAGATGACGGCTGATCTGTCAATTAAAATATTAGCTCTCCCTGGCACCGCTCACGTGAACCAGTCCAGTGGTTTTGGGTTGAGTTGGGTGTTTTGTATTTTGCCCCTTTCCTCATGTGTGTTGTATGTTTTCCTGCATTAATCCCTGGTTACTCCCCTACTCTCCCACCTGGTTTCACTCTCCCTAGTCAGCCTGCTGTGAGTGATTACATTCCTCACCTGAACTTCATTCCTTCATCAGTCCTCCCTACATATACCGGTTCACTTCTATTGTTTCTTTGTTGGTTCATCATTGCCCTCCTTATCCTGGCATCTCTTTCTGCATTTGGGTCCATTGGTCCATTCCGTTTGCCTGTTCCATAGTGTGATAGAACGAACTGACCCCAATGGACCCAGCAGATGAAAATTTTCAGGAAGAACTTTGAGCTATCCTATAGCCTTCTCTGCCTTGAGGGTAGTTGGAGAAGGGCCCCTAGTGGGCAGGTCAAGGAGGCAACTCTGTCTGTGGCCTGCAGGGGGGCCACAGCAAAGCCTTGGCTGAGGGTTATTTTACCCAGATGGGCCAAAGACTTTCTTGACACCTCCAACCCTTCCCCTGCACCCCAGCCTGTTCTTTTCCTGGAGCCATCTCCCATCATGTCCTCATTGCCGCACCCCTGCTGGATCCTCATCGGCATCCAGCATTGGAGAGACGCAGCCATCAGTCCTGCCTGGTTTCCAGTCAGCAGTCCGGTCGACCCCTGCTCCCCAAGTCCAGTCAGCGGTCCAACCGCAGAAGACGCATCCTGAACTCTTTGCTGTGCCAGAACGGCTGCTGAAATGTGCATGAAATGTGTTTTATAAAAGCAGCTGTTTGGTCTTCATGGTGGATCTGACTGAAGGTTTATCAAGATCATTGATGAGGAAGCTTCTGAAGGTTCTTTCTGACTTTGTTTCTTCCTCCAGGGTGGAACATGGTGGAGAGCAGAGGCTGAAACCTGGTCTGAGGAAGTGTAAGTGTGTGTTCACTTTGATTCATGAAAACAAGGCAGCACATGTTAAAGTAGTTTAAATATAAAGCTTGTGTGTCTGCATTCAATTATCATGTTAAAAGATCCAAGAAAATATGTCACTCTGAAGTTTTGATCTAATTAACAGTCAGTCTGTTAATAAAGCAACAAATAAACCCATCAGGTGTGTTAGATGATAAACTGCTGCTGTATTGTGTCTTGTTCTCTCCATCAGATGCCTGTGAACTCACACTGGACACAAACACAGTACACAGAAACCTCAAACTGTCTGACAACAACAGGAAGGTGACAGCAGAGACAGAGGAGCAGCCATATCCTGATCATCCAGAGAGGTTTGACTACTGGCCTCAGCTGCTGTGTAGCAATGGTCTGACTGGTCGCTGTTACTGGGAGGTCGAGTGGAGAGGAAGAGTTTATATATCAGTGACTTACAGAGGAATCAGACGGAGAGGAGACAGTGAAGACTGCAGGTTTGGAGGAAATAATCAGTCCTGGAGTCTGAGGTGCTCTGATGATGGTGGTTACTCTGTCTGGCACAATGACAGAAGAACAGTCCTCTCCTCCTCCTCCTCCTCCTCCTCTGTCTCTAACAGAGCTGCAGTGTATGTGGACTGTCCTGCTGGCACTCTGTCCTTCTACAGAGTCTCCTCTGACACACTGATCCACCTCCACACCTTCAACACCACATTCACTGAACCTCTTTATCCTGGCTTTGGGTTCTGGTTTGGTTTTCATTGCTCAGTGGCTCTGTGTTCACTGTAGGAGGCTCATGCTGCTGACAAAAACAAACACTTTTTGTAAGTCATACTAACGGTAAAACGTTTTTTTTCTCTTTTTTTTTTTGGTGACTGAACAGCACGTCCATGGTTTTAAGTGTTTGGGCAAATGTTAATATTTTAGTAAGGATTTCTGTACTTTTGATTTTGTTGATTTGTCATTGGAAGGTTGACCACCAGCCTCTGTCTAAGAGACATCTCACAGATAGAAACAAATGGAAAAAGCAGGGGGAGTTTATATAACTAGAATAAGTTAATAAGAATAATCTTTAAAATTTAACATCTCTTTCCACATGAGTAGAACCTTTTGTTTTTGCAACTACATTTATACAATTTTTTATTTATTTATTTATTTTTAGTTAAGCTTGCTTAACCATGTCATTTGATAAGCTACTTCAGTACACCTTAAGAACTAACATTACTGGAACCACTACAGGAGATTTCCTGGTGATTCTCTCTACAGGCATTTGAAGGAAGCAGGTTTCCTTTCCATCTGTAATATCTATTTGGAGCAAAAATGTTGCTGTCAAGTTGCAATTACACACGGCAGATCCATTGTGTTGTAAAATGTTGTGCAAGTGGCAAAAGGGTGTTGCAAAATAACTACAGAAACCTGCATATTTTTTGACACATTTTCCAAACATTTAGCATCTTTGTAAAATTTGGGGTCACCTCTAGAATTTAAAATACATTTCTGCTGAGCAACATGGGTTTGTAAAGCTGGGGTCACCAGAGGGTTCAGCAGAGTTGAGCGCATTAATGGCAAAAAATGCTATAAACCTATAAATTCCTAACATTTAAAAAACAAAACAATAACTGAGGTTTCTAGCTGAGGCTGCTGACTATGACTTATTGTGGACTGGCAAAGACTAAGACCCAAAGACTTTGGGTTAGTGTCAGCGCACATTCATCATGAGACTTGAATCTTAATCACTGTTGGGTCAACACATTTTTGCAATCTGGGAAAAGTAAAGGACAACAAGAGTTAACTAAAAACAAACTAAATATCATGCGGTTGTGTTGATGTAGTAATGTACAATGTAAGGTGGATATTTCGTCAGAACATGAGAAAGAGGAACCTGAAAAAGCTGAAGTTGGAATTTCACTCCTACATACAGTCAAATTCTGACTGTATTTCATCACTCTTGATTTCCTCTAAACTTACTTGACTTAAATGCAGCAGCCAGTGTGCAGGGCAGCTGGACTTTGATGTTGTCGGCACATTCTAATATTCTCCAAACCTTCACAGAAAGGTAAGAGTCGTGTGCTTTTCTTTTTATGTTTCAGCTCATTATGTAGATAACTTTCTACATTTTTAATGTGATGTAAATCTTATGGTGTGCTTTTATTCCTTTCACGTCACTGTAAACATGTCTCATTCTCTAGACTGAAGCCATCAAGATTCTTGTCGTTTATTTAGTGTCATTCAAGAGTAACTGAGTATCCCCTCCAGTTTTCATCTAGCGCCATCATCTAGGGTTGCCAACTTCCTGAAATTCATTAGCATCCTGACACATATTTACCATTTCCATTTATTGGTGCTTTTACACAAATATGGCTTTAATTGAAAGATGTGTAAGCAGTGTGCCATAGTGTTGTGTCGTTCGCGAATGACGTTATCTAGACCAGAGTTTCCTAAACCTCTCCTGGAAGTACCCCTTATGCATGTTTTAGATCTCACTGCTCCAACACAGCTGACTCAAATGATCAACTTGTTATGAACTCCTGAAGCTGCTCATTTAAATTAGCTGTGTCGGAGCAGGGAGTGATCTAACACATGCAGTACTCCAGGAGAGGTTTGGGAAATGCCCATCGAAATTGATATTATATGCTAACAATAAATGTCACTGTGCACAACAGCAAGGATTTATGAAATTAAATTTTTATCCAGTACCTCCAGTGTTTGTAGAGTTTATGGAGTGGTTGCGTTGCTTGCCTGAGGCCAAGTTGTGACACAATGTGAGAGATGGGATAGGGCGGCCGTGGCTTGGTGGCAGAATGGTCGCCTGCCAATCGGAAGGTCAGCGGTTTGGTTCCCCAGCCATGCGTCGAAGTATCCTTGAGCAAGATACTGAACCCCAAAATGCTCCCGAAGCTGCGCCTTCGGTTTGGGAATGTTCTCATATGTAAGTAGCTTTGGATAAAAGCATCTGCTAAATGTAAATGTAGCCTATCCTGTGTCAGCCAATCAGAACTCCCGCTGTTGTTCTGTTACATTTGTGTTATAGTTTTCCTCCACGTTGAAAATTCGGCCTGATTTTAGCAGGGAGCCACAATGACGCCTGAGGACCTTTTGAACACTCTGAAGGATTTAAGAGATGAGGAATTCAAGGACTTCAAATGGTATCTGCAGCTGCCTGACATCCTGGAAGGCTACCAAACCATCAAAGTGTCTGAACTGGAGACGGCAGAAAGGCGGGACACAGTGGATCTGATGGTGAACGCCTATAAGCTTCATGGAGCTCTGAAGGTGACCAAGAAGGTTTTAGAGAAGATACCCAGGAACGATCTGGTGCAGAGTCTGCCAGACATCAGCTCAGGACCAGAAGGTCAGTTGCAGGTTTTTGTCACTGTCACATGACACGGGCAACACAATACTTGTAAAGGAACTTGTAATCTCTCAGAACCGAAGCTCATTGCATTCACCAAAGAAAACGATTGGAGTAATTATGAGAAATGGTCTAGGTTCTCAATCATTGCTATTTGAGAGGAAAGAGGCTCGCCTTCTCACTGAGACCCAGAACGTAGATCACATCGCTCCAGTTCCGTGATTTTTACACTGGCTTCCTGCCGGTCAAATAACTGATTTTAAAATACTGCTATTGGTTTATAAAGCACTGAATGGTTTAGGGCCAAAATACATACATACATGTATCAGAAATACATTTCTGATCTTCTGCGATGTTATGAACCATCCAGACCTCTCAGGTCATCAGGTCTGCTTTCAGTCCCCAGGGTCAAAACTAAACATGGAGTGTTTAGTTTTTATGCGCCACATATCTGGAACAAACTCCCAGAGAATGGCAGGACTGCTGCAACTCTTAGTTATTTTAAATCAAGGCTGAACACTTTTCTGTTTAGGCTATTTTTATAAAATCAATGATTAATTTCTTACACTGAACTGTAACTTTTACCTTGCTTTTATTTTCTATTTAACTCTTTAAGTGTTCAGATGTTTTTATGTTGCCCTATGTTCTATGTAAAGCACTTTGATTTGCCTTGTTGTTGAAATGTGCTATTCAGAAAAACTTGCCTATAAAACTGAAACATGCAGCACAGCTACTCTCACAATTGTATGTCTCACATCTTTCCACTCCACTGGGGTGTGTGACACCAGTGTGTATAATGATAGACAACAAACACTCCCATTATGTCACGCAAGTAAAGAGAATCCATACAAATTTGAAATAGCACATGAATAACAATATTAATGACTTGAAGAAACATCATAATATAAATGAACATATATTATGCCCCGGTCCAGTGGCTTATTTTTATTTTTCTTCTAACTTTACCCATATGTGCTTGTATAATGTTATAGAATGGCCACTCTCCTCTTGGATTTTATTTTTATATATTTACTTTCAATTCCAGGTCAAATATCTTGCTTTTCTTATTTCCTCAAAATGGAAAAAATTGACCGTTATTTGAAATAGGTTTTGTCGTTTTCTGATTCAAACAACAAAAACGGGAAAACAGCCTTGTTTTTCCATTTCTTGTATTTCCATTTATCTTTTTTTTGGTTCAAATAAAAAAACAAACTATCAAAACATACACGGACCCAAACGAATCCGTCAAGTAGCAGCCAAGAATAAAAAACCCAATAAATGGTATAGGCCCAGGAAAACTAAATAAAGATCCAAAAACACAAGGAGAACTAAACACCAAGAAAAAGGCTGAAATGCTTTACACATGGTACAAAGACAAAGTGGCACTAAGACAAGGAACACACAGATTAAAGGCACTAGGGAAGGATAATGTGGCACAGGTGATACAATCAGAGCATGGCAAACAATGACACAGGCAGAAAAACACACAAAGACAGGAAGTGAAGTCAAACAAGACTCATGAGGAAGGACTCTTTCAACATTAAACTGGAAATAACTAAACCAACACCCAAAACACATTTCTTCTATATCTGTATGTAGGTAGGTAGTTGGACCCTTCTCAAATTAACACCTATTTAGTTACAAATGAATGATTTTGAGTATCCCGTATTTTGGACTACTAGCCAATCATGTTGTGAGGCCATTCTTGCCTAAGTAGTGGCAGGCTCACAGCTTCAAGGGATTTGTTTTACCCATGGTGTGACTCTTAACTGATCTGTGGTGCATGTAGGATTTGCTTACTTGATGTGTGAGAGCAACGAAGGGTTAAGTGCAGTGTGGATAAGGTTAAAAGTTTAGGGGTTTTTTTTATACATTAAAGGAGAATTTGACTAACTTTGTATTAGATACGTAGCAGAGTGATGCAGATGCTAAAAAATGTAAGATTGTTCACTGACTGAGGAGTATTTGCATGTCAGCAAATTTATTTGTAACAGTACATCCTTCTGTGAGTGCTGTTGCTGTTTACTATAATCATGTTTCAGTAATTCAAGCTAAGTTTTAGATGTAAAAATAACTTATCTTTGTAGCTCATCACATCCTTCATTATTTTGTAGTTTGAGTAATTGTACGTAAAAATAAAGATTCATTGGAGCTGAAAAGCAATCAGACTACAACGAATCAGTTATCTGATACAAAATTATATAAACTACAGTACATGCACAGGCAAATTTTAAAAACCACATAAAGAGCTACTTAACAAGCGTTTAACTTAATGATAAATAATAAATAAGTCAAATTGAAAATATAACACATAATCTCTCTCTCTCTCTCAGTGCCAGTGGATGTCAGTGATGTTGGAAAGACTTCAGAGAACAGAGGACCGTCCTCCTCTCAGAGTGAAGGTAATGCTGCTGTATTCTCTGATATGTATGGAAGCCCTGAAAGAGTGTAGATTTTAAGTTTGAAAAAATAAAGTGTAAATTTTATTTTCTCTATGAATTCAATTTTATTTATATAGCCCAATATCACAATTTGCATTAAAGGGCTTTACAATCTGTACAACATATGACACCCTCTGTCCTTAGACCCTTGATTCGAATGAAAAAATACCCCCCAAAAAAATCTTTTAACAGGGAAAAAAATTATAGCAACCTCAGGAAGAGCAACAGAGGAGGGATCCCTCTCCAAGGAGGGACAGACATATAATAGATGTCGTGTTTATAGAATAGATTCACAACAGAAATACCTGCTAAAACGACATAACTCCATTATAGCTGAGTGAAAGCAAAGACTGGAGAACTTGGTGCGATTTAGTCGAAACAGCATCAGAGTAAATGCAGGTCTTAAAGTCTTAAAAATCATTCAATTCAGTTCCCTAAAGAAAGGCCCTACAAACTATTAAAGTCTTAAATTAATTGACAAAGGTTTTGAATTTTTTTTTTCTTGGCTAGGGTAGACAGTAACAAGTTATACATTTATTTGTATATGGTTGTGTGAGTTGTTGGGAGGCGGTCTATAAACTAAAAGTGGGATTCTTGTGACTGTTGTTGTCCTTCTTGTGGAGTTTCACTCAACACCAACAGACCTGTAGCTAACACTGTTACTACTGCAGCTGGAGCAGCTAGAAAACTTATTCTGTACAAGTGAAGATTTTAGCAAAGATTTAATTGAACTTAAATGAACTTATTGATTTTCAAATGGTTAATTCTTCCATCAAGCCAAAATGTAGTTTCAAAATGACTGAAAGCTTCAAGAACTGCTGCACCACAATAAAAAGAGATTTTGAGAACAAAATTTTTATATATTATTATTTTTATATTTATATAGTACAATAAAATTCCAATATATCCAATCCAAGTGTGTTCTGTATGATTTGTCTTTTTTGGACCTTGCCTGTTTTTGGATATTGGAATTTGCCTGCTCCCTGTTGGACTTGTTTGCCTGTTCTAGACTGCTTAGCTGTTGTGAGTGAATTTTGCCTGCCAGTGTCAGTATAAGCATTTTTTCCTTCCATTAAATTATCGAACTACACCTGCTCTGCCTATGTTGTCTGCATTTGGGTCCTACCCCTGTTCCTCCTGCTTGGCATAGTGCAACAGCTACAAGAATTTTCTTTGACATTTCAACCAGTAGATGTCAGCAACACCAGCAGCTGCTCAGTGGTCACAAGTCCAGAATTGTGGTTATACTGGGGAGCTACCTGTCGTAAATGTTAAGTGTTGTAAGGCAAGGGTGTATAAAAGAGAATGATGGGTTCAAACATTAAAAGATAGCTTGCTGTTGCACAATTACAAATCTCTGAATACTGTCCATGGACAATGTGCTCTACCTATAACTCAAATTCTATTTGACTGCATTTTAGTTTCTCTTCAGAAACAAACTTTTAGCACAAAAAAAGCATGCATTTCCTGAGGCATCTGTACAAATTTACAGCCTAATTCTGTTGTGTGTTTTTTGTAATCACACAGATGTGATTGTTCCAGTACCAAAGCCACAACCCATCTCATATTACAAACAGGTGCTTCAATCAAACCTCCAGAGTAAGTTTATGTGTGCACAAGAGGGGTGGGCACAGAAGAAGGATGAGCAACGTCTGGATGATATCTACACAGAGCTGTACATCACAGCCGGGGGTGACATACACATCAACACACAGCATGAGGTCAGGCAGATTGAGGCAGTGGTGGGGAAGCCAGCAGCATTAGAGAAACCAATTAAACCTAGTGACATGTTCAAACCCCCCACTGGAAGATATAAACCCATAAGAACAGTGCTGACTAATGGAATTGCAGGAATTGGCAAAACGTTTTTTGTTCGAAAGTTTGTGTTGGACTTGGCAGAAGGAAGAGCCAGTCAAGATGTGCATCTGGTATTCCCCTTTACCTTCCGCCAGCTGAATTTATGGAAGGGAGAAAAGTTTCATTTGGCAAAGCTAATTCATGAATGTCTCAGGGAGACCAGAGACATCAAGGAAGAAGCTCTTAATCACATCTTTACAACTCTGCAGTCATCAGGAAACACCAACTATGACAGAAGTAAATTCAAACTTCTGTTTGTTTTGGATGGACTGGATGAGAGCCGCCTTCAACTGGACTGTTCCACCAATAGAAACCAGGACGCAGACTTTGATGTTGCAGAGTCCACCTCAGTGGATGTGCTGCTGACAAACCTCATCAGGGGGAAACTGCTTCCATCTGCTCGCCTCTGGATAACCACACGGCCTGCAGCAGCCAATCAGATCCATTCTGATTTTGTTGATATGGTGACAGAGGTCAGAGGGTTCACTGACCCACAGAAGGACGAGTACTTCAGGAAGAGATTCAGAGATGAGGAGCAGGCCGGGAGAATCATCTCCCACATCAAAACATCACGAAGCCTCCACATCATGTGCCACATCCCAGTCTTCTGCTGGATCACTGCTACAGTTCTGGAGGAGGTGTTGAAGACCAGAAAGGGCAGAGAGCTGCCCAAGACCCTGACTGAGATGTACACAGAATTCTTGGTCTTTCAGATTGATCGGACAAAACAGAGGAATAACCAAAGAAAGTGCATTCAGTACATTAAGTCATTAGCAAAACTGGCTTTCCACCAGCTTAAAAAGGGCAACCTGATCTTCTATGAGAAAGACCTAAAAGAGAGCGGCATTGATGTCAGTGGAGCCTCGGTGTACTCAGGAGTCTTCACAGAGGTCTTTAAAGAGGAACGTGGAAGGAAGAATAATGCAGACAAGATGTTTAGCTTTGTCCATCTAAGTGTTCAGGAGTTTTTGGCAGCTTTGTATGTAGAGAGGGCACTCGTTAACAGAAACAAGAATCTGATGTCTGAACCCGGGCGAACTTGTGGTGAACATGTGCGAAAGGTTTTCAGCAAAACGTGTATGACAGAGGTCCACAGGTTTGCTATTGATAAGGCCTTACAGAGTCCAAATGGACACCTGGACTTGTTCCTCCGCTTCCTCCTGGGTCTTTCTCTAAAGACCAATCAGACTCTCCTACGAGGCCTACTGAAAAACAAAAGAAGCTCACAGACTAATCAGAAAACAGTCGATTACATCAAAAAGATGATCAGTGAGAATCTGTCTCCAGAGAGAAGCATCAATCTGTTCCACTGTCTGAATGAACTGAATGATCATTCTCTAGTGGAGGAGATCCAAAATTTCCTGAGTTCAGGAAGTCTCTCCACAGATAAACTGTCTCCTGCTCAGTGGTCAGCTCTAATCTTCATCTTACTTACATCAGAAAAAGATCTGGACGTGTTTGACCTGAAGAACTACTCTGCTTCAGAGGAGGTTCTTCTGAGGCTGCTGCCAGTGGTCAAAGCCTCCAACAAAGCTCTGTAGGTGCACAGATAACTATCAGATGTGTATGGTTGTTCTCAACTAATGAATGTCTTAGTCAACTGATAGATACAAGATGTACAATTTATTAAACAAATGATTAGTTGATCATTTAAAAAGTCTATGAAAATGTTTGGTTAATGTAGCCATGCAACACATTGCAAAATTACAGTGTAGTTCATTTAAGGTTGAAATTAATTTCTGTAAATTAGTGTGATCCCAGAGGTAAGATTGTATTTTTTTTAATATTTTGTTTAATTTCTGTGTGGTTTTGGTAATATTCACAATAAAAAATAGTTCTCGTCTCCTGAGACCCTAATGCTTGATTGTCAACTCAGAGAGGGCAACCATAGAAATTTGTTTCTCACATTTTAGATGACAGAAACAGTATCCGTGTTTGTCTTTATCTCAAACTCTCTTTCAGGCTGAGTGGCTGTAATCTGTCAGAGAGAAGCTGTGCAGCTCTGTCCTCAGTTCTCACCTCCCAGTCCTCTAGTTTGAGACAGCTGGACCTGAGTAACAATGACCTGCAGGATTCAGGAGTGACGCTGCTCTCTGCTGGACTGGATAGTCCACACTGTACACTGGAGTATCTCAGGTCAGATCACACTGTGATGCTTTTGTGCAATACTGTGTTTCCCTGTTGATTAAACAAATGTGAATTTTTGCTGACAAACTATATATGCCAGGCCAATATTCCTTTTGTTTCTCCTTTGTTGTTGATGATGATATTTTTCACTTTAAATTATAAGAAGAATCCACAAAAGGAATTGATAAATACACTGAACCCTGTTTACTGACAATGAATATATCTGGGAATTTAATGCAAAGCATAAAGGAAAATATGTTATTTTATTTTTAATCAGGTTGCATCATACTAGACTCACAAAGAAATGCTGTCAGGAGTTCTCCTCAGTTCTCAGCTCCCAGTGCTCTAGTCTGAGAGAGCTGGACCTGAGTAACAACGACCTGCAGGATTCAGGAGTGAAGCTGCTCTCTGCTGCACTGGAGAGTCCACACTGTAAACTAGCGACTCTCAGGTCAGATCATACTGTGATGCTTTTGTGTAACACTTCATTGTACCTTAAACATTAAATACTCTATGATTTACTTTTGCATTGAATGAAACACAGATTCTAAAATTCATGACACATACAAGTCTTAGCGTTTTGTCAAAAGCACTGAATGATAGGGGATTTTTCTTTGGTTTAAGTGTGCTTAAGCCTTGAACTCGTTTAGATCCGTATATATTTACACTCTGAAAGATACTTAGCATTGAACCCTGCCCTGCCCATTGATGGTGAAAGGTTTTGGGATGCTTAACATAACATTATGGAAATGTCTTTGTTTTTATTTATTATTATTATTATTAGGTTGAATCAAAACAGCCTCACAGAGACATGCTGTGAGGAGTTCTCCTCAGTTCTCAGCTCCCAGTCCTCTAGTCTGAGAGAGCTGGACCTGAGTAACAACAACCTGCAGGATTCAGGAGTGCAGCTGCTCTCTGCTGGACTGGAGAGTCCACACTGTAAACTGGAGACACTCAGGTCAGACCTCACTCTGATTCTTTTGTGTAACACTGTATTGTGCTTCAAAGATTAAATGTTTTATGGTCGTTTTGAATTGCATGCCATATAGATTCCCTATTGCTGAAATACAGGACTATTTCTGTTTATAGGAAAATATGTTTCACTTATTTGTATTTTAGGTTGAGTCAAACTAGACTCACAAAAAAATGCTGTCAGGAGTTCTCTTCAGTTCTCAGCTCCCAGTGCTCTAGTCTGAGAGAGCTGGACCTGAGTAACAACGACCTGCAGGATTCAGGAGTGAAGCTGCTCTCTGCTGGATTGGAGAGTCCACACTGTAAACTGGAGACTCTCAGGTCAGGATTCATTTTATCTTTTACAGATGACCATTTAAATGTTACTGGACCACTGATCACTGATGATACCCCCAAAATCTGTACAATTTTATTGTGTAGAGTATAGTCAGAAACACTGAGATAAAAACTCTGCTAGAAAGTTTCTAGACTTGACTGTTTTTGAGAATTTTTATTTATGTTTATTTTATTTTGTAATTATGCAGGAAATGTACTCAATGCTAACTGATTCTGTTGATCACTGGTTTTAGTGTCATTCAAACTGAAATGATGAAGTCTAACATTGAGCAAAAACAAATCAGGGAATTCACACTAATTAAAAGAACACCCACCGAGACTCAAAAACCAAATTATCTGCGTGTGTGTTTTCAGGCTTTCAGGCTGCCTGATTACAGAGGAAGGCTGTACTTCTCTGGCCTCAGCTCTGAGATCCAACCCCTCCCATCTGAGAGAGCTGGACCTGAGCTACAATCATCCAGGAGACTCAGGAGTGAAGCTGCTGTCTGCTGGTCTGGAGGATCCACACTGGAGACTGGACACTCTCAGGTATGAACTGACAACAAGAGCTCACAAGATCTCAAGAGCTGTTTTTCTGTCACACTGACAAGCTGAGGACTGTTGGTTCACAGTCTGAACCAGCAGCACTGCTGATAACAGTGACAGTGACTGATGTGCTGAGAACCACTTCTCAGTGGTTTCATCAGATCTACAGTTGAATGTCTTGGACACTCGGGTAAAGAGAGGAGCAGCGCTGTCAACTGATCACCACCTGGTGGTGAGTTGAATCACATGGCAGCCGAGATTGTAAACCCGAACGTGTGGTGAGGGTGAATTGGAAACGTCTGGCTGAGGTCTCTAACTCCCACCTCGGGAAGAACTTCTCCTGTATCCCAGGGGAGGTTGGGGACATAGAATCCGAGTGGGCCATGTCATGCATTTTTGATATTTATATGTTCTGAGGCTACAGCTGTCGCAATCTTAATGTCTGTACAGTTACTATTGTAACAGATGTTGTTAATTTTTTTTATAGCAGACTGTAATGGTTAACCCACACAGTGCCTCACTCTGCTCTGCAGTAATACAACCAACTGACTCTTATTAAATCCAGCTGTCATTGACAAACGTTGGCCTTTTGAAAAGGATCTTGGGGTGAAGTAAAGTCAGTGAACAAACTTAAAATGTAACAGTTGAGGATTCCAAATGTGTGGAGATATTTCTCCATATTTTTGGCCAATTTATTTATATAGATAAATGGGCAAGATATTTATTCCATGTCTGTACAATCACTTAAAATACCTGTGACCAATTCATTATAAATGAAGGTTACAGTATGTGTCTCTTTACTGTAGTTTGTTAAACAGACATGCATTGCCATATAAACCGAGCACCTGTTTTGTCTTCATGGTGGATCTGAGTGACGCTTTATCAAGATCATTGATGAGGAAGCTTCTGAAGGTTCATTCTGACTTTGTTTCTTCCTCCAGGGTGGAACACGGTGGAGAGCAGAGGCTGAAACCTGGTGTGAGGAAGTGTAAGTGTGTGTTCACTTTGATTCATGAAAATAAGGCAGCACGTTAAAGTAGTTTAAATCTAAAGCTTGTGTCTCTGCATTCAACTCTCAGTTTGACAGTAAACAAATTCAGTAAACCCATCAGGTGTGTTAGATGATAAACTGCTGCTGTATTGTGTCTTGTTCTCTCCATCAGATGCCTGTGAACTCACACTGGACACAAACACAGTACACAGAAACCTCAAACTGTCTGACAACAACAGGAAGGTGACAGCAGAGACAGAGGAGCAGCCATATCCTGATCATCCAGAGAGGTTTGAGCACTGGCCTCAACTTCTTTGTAGAAATGGTCTGACTGGTTGCTGTTACTGGGAGGTCGAGTGGAGAGGAAGGGTTCACATATCAGTGACTTACAGAGGAATCAGAAGGAGAGGAGATGGTGATGACTGCTGCTTTGGGCGGAATAATCAGTCCTGGAGTCTGAGGTGCTCTGATGGTGGTGGTTACTCTGTCTGGCACAATAACAGAAGAACAGTCCTCTCCTCCTCCTCTGTCTCTAACAGAGCAGCAGTGTATGTGGACTGTCCTGCTGGCACTCTGTCCTTCTACAGAGTCTCCTCTGACACACTGATCCACCTCCACACCTTCAACACCACATTCACTGACCCTCTTCATCCTGGCTTTGGGTTCTGGTTTGGGTTTGATTCCTCAGTGTCTCTGTGTTCGCTGTAGGAGGGAGAGTCTCCTCCTGTGTACAGAAACACTCACACTGCTGACAAACACCATCTTGTTGTAAGTCATACAAACACTCAAATTCTAAAATAACATCTTCTCGTTTTCCTTAAATGCGCTGCATGTCTGTGATTTGAAATACCTCGGAACACCTTTTTATATGTGTTTTCATTCAAATTTGTGGGATAAAAGTATAAAGAGGTTAGTTTTAGGTTTTCTTTACTTTATATTTCTTTCACACAAATAAGTGCAGCGTCTATTATCAATAAAATCAGGTCCCAATCCACACACATAACGATGTAAAAATATGATAGTTTTTTTTTCAGACAAATGTACCAATCATTTTACTTTTGTAGAAATATGATTCTACAGTGTTTGTAAATGGGATGAATTACTATTCATGTTAGTTGATCATTAAAGGTTTTAATGTTTTCAATTTTAGTTATTTCCAGTACATTTCGAGCAAATAAATGGACAGAGGAGAGAAAGTTAGATTACTTTGTACTGATGAGCAGTTAGCTCCTGCCATCAGTGTATGAATGTTTGTGAATGTGGTGAATGTGATGTGTAGTGTGAAAGCACTTTGAGTCGTCGGAAGACTAGAAATGAGCTATACAAGTAGAGTCCATTTACCATTTAATGTAACTAACGTGAGGAAATATTTGCTCAATTTGACAAAAGAAATGTATTGGATTAGAATCACATGACCAAAGTTCTGCACTTCAGTCGCATGATGGCACCTGAGCAAGTTCCAGCAACTGAAGAAAGCCATGGGATGCAGTCAAAAGGTATAACTAGTAAGCGAGCCTTGAGTTTTACAATATTATTATGTCATGAGTATCAGAGCCGATCTGGAAATATTTTATTGGATTTGTATCGGCTAAAAGAAACTCAGTCAAATGAGGACACTCTTTGCTGTGTTTTTTCCTCCTCAGCCTGATAGTGTTGCAGTGCTGCTCTCAACGCAACGACTGCTGGGCGCTACAGTGCCAACATTTGGCTTTACATGGGAAAATAAACTATATTTAGGTGGGTTAAAAACTATGCTAACAGGTATTGCACATTTTAAAAATTGCACAGTGAAATTGCACATTACTTGTGTAAATATTGCAACAGTAAAAAGAGTTGTATGTTAGCAGTGTTCATTGTGCAGTCTGACTGCAGCAGGAAGAAAAGACCTGTGGAATCTCTCCTTCACTGAAGCTGCTCTCCAGAGCTGACAGTGTGTCCTGCAGGGGGTGGGACTCGTGGTCCAGCAGAGATGACAGTTTTGCCAGGACTCTTCTGTCACCCACCTCCTGAACTGAGTCCAGAGGACAGCCTAGGACAGAGCTGGATGACCTTGTCCAGGTTCCTCCTCTCCCTCTCAGAGATGCTGCTGCTCCAGCAGACCACACCGTACAGGATGGCTTATGCCATCACAGAGTCATAGAAAGTCTTCAGGAGTGCCCCCTGCACTCCAAAGGACCGCAGTGTCCTCAGGAGGTAAAGCCTGCTCTGACCCTTCCTGTACAGTGCGTCCGTGTGTCAGGGTTTGGGAATATCTTGTATCTTGGGATATCGTGTCGGATCGGGGTCCCCATTTTATATCCCAGGTGTGGAAGGAATTCTGCCGCGCTCTCGGGGCCTCCGTAAGCCTGTCATCTGGTTTTCACCCCCAGTCTAACGGTCAATCCGAGAGGGCCAACCAGGATCTGGAATCCGCCTTACGCTGCGTCACCGCAGAGAATCCTGCCGCCTGGAGTACCCACCTGGCCTGGATCGAATATGCCCACAATTCCCTCACTTGTGCGGCCACAGGTCAGTCCCCATTCGAGGCGTCCCTGGGCTATCAACCTCCTTTGTTGCCATCGCAGGAGACGGAATTGGCAGTACCCTCCGTGCAACACCACCTCCGCCGCTGCCGGAGGTTGTGGAGAGCCACTCGGGCTGCTCTCCTCCGCACTGCCGACCAGAATCAGCGTATTGCTGACCGCCATCGGGTCCCAGCACCTACTTACCTACCTGGACAAAAAGTCTGGCTGTCCGCCAAGAACATCCCCCTAAAAACTGATTCCCGTAAGTTGTCACCCAGGTTCATTGGACCTTTCGTCATCGAAAGAATCATCAACCCATCAGCAGTCAGACTAAAACTCCCGAATACTATGAGAGTTCATCCCACTTTCCACGTTTCCCAGCTAAAACCGGTCCTCTCTAGCCCTTTGTGCCCTCCTGCCAGGCCCCCACCTCCCGCCCGGGTGGTTGACGGGGGTCCTGTATACACGGTTCGGCGCCTGATGGATGTGCGTCGTCGGGGCCGAGGGTTACAGTTCTTGGTCAACTGGGAGGGGTACGGTCCGGAGGAGCGGGCCTGGGTCCCGCACTCCTTTATTGTGGACCCCCAGCTCATCACAGACTTTTATCTTGCGCACCCAGACAAGCCTGGTGGGCCGCCCGGAGGCGGCCGTTGAGGGGGGGGTACTGTCAGGGTTTGGGAATATCTTCCCTTAACTTCCTCATGTTTCCCAGTGTTTTCCCTGCCTTGTGTGTCTTGTCTGTCTTGTTTGTTTTGTTTGTCTGGAGCCTTCCACGGAGCAGACCAGTCTCTCTCTCCTCCACACCTGCAATCATTCACCTGCGCCCGCCTACCTGCACACCTGCAGCTCATCCCGGTTCATCACCACCTCCTGCAGTATTTAAACACCGGCTCAACCTTCCAGTCTACGCCAGATCGTACTATCCGTATCGTGGTACTTACGTCGGGCTCTTCCCTCCTGAACTACGTATGAATATTGTCGAGTGTGTTTTCGCAGCCACTTGTTAACCTCTGTCTCCACATCCAGAAATCCTCCCGTCTGCCTCATCCATCTGCCTGTCTCGCTCCGTGGATCCTCCTACCACCTCCTGCCTGCCTGCCTCGTTCCTCCGCTCCTGCAACTCCTCCTGGAACCTTCAGCCTGTCACCGACACCCTTCGTCTCCAGAGTGTGTGGACTCTCTGCCTCCACTTACCTGTCTGTCTTGCTTCCAGCCGTTCCAGCTCTCAACCTCTCTGGAACAACTACAATAAATCTTATTTGTCCTCCTACCACATACGTCGTGTCCAGCCTTGTATTCTGGGTCCAACATAAAAATACCTTAACCGTAACACCGTGTTGTGAGTCCAGTCCAGTTTATGGTTCAGGTGAACACCCAGGTACTTATGAGAGTCCGCTCTCTCAATGTCCATACCCTGGATGTTCACCGGTGAGGGAGCAGCAATTATTTGGGCACACAGGTGTGAGTGCGTTTAAGTTGGCGAAACACACGGATTCACTAAAGTCCATTGTGAACTAAGCTGTTGTCTCTCCTGTCTTTGTTTCTTATCAGCAAAGATCAGTGTAGATAATGTTCAGGTAGAAGCTTCTCAACTTTAGCTGGGCCAGACTGTCGCTTTCATGTCGCTGTGTTCCCTGAAGGAGGAAGAGCGACTGACTGGATGGTGAAAAACACAATAGCACAAACTGCCTTATTCTCACAGCAATTAAAAGTGTCAGTATGCTAAAAACGAACCAGATCGTGTGGTGTGTTGCTGGACCGCGCCTAAAGGCAAAAGTGCTTCTACGAGGCCATTTTTAGGACCAGAGGTTAATAACAAGTAACTCGACGTGTAGCCATTGTCACAGGGTCTGCTTTGATTTTTAGGGGGCGAGTACCTAGATCTAAATTTTAGCACAGCTCAGAACGTGAAACTAAATCCAAGTTCCAGTGACTCTCGTGGGAAAAATGCAACAGCTAATTTGCAAACACAGGATGTTTTTAGATGAGCACTGCAAGGGAGTGTGCTTGGATATACAGGCGCTATTCAGATTCAGGATATTCAACCTCCATGTTTTGCCGTCTTGCTTTGTCTACGTAAACTGGATTGTGTGCAGAGTGTTGGGCCAGACACTACTAGTTTAATTAAATGTTTCAGTAACATTCGGGTTTTTTGGGTATTTCCAAAATCGTGTAACATTTGCTTTAGGGAGTTATTTTTTACACTAAGAAGTGGGGCAGCTCTACATCACCATGTTTTCTCTTTAATAAATAAAAACAACTCAGAAATGATTGCGCTGCATCCTGCAGTCTGTCCTCCAGCTGATTCTTCACCATCTCTTCCCAGTCTCTGACTGAAGCGAGAGCAGACCAGCACCCGACCTGACCTGAAGGACACCGTCTGGGCTGGCGAGCAACGTGGGAGCTGGTCTGGAATCATTCCCCTTCACTCTCTGCTCCATTCTGTCCACCTCCTACTGCGAAGCTCTTCATTCATTTACGGATGCTGACGTTTAAAAGTCACTACATATATTATTGTGAGAGCTGTAGAGAAGCGTGCCGCTGGATTGTTTGTAGCACATAATGTAATACACATTTCTTCTGCCTGCGGGGGGCAGTAAAGCAGTGTTGTCAGTTGGTGAATGTAATACACTTTAAAAACAGCAATGAGAGTATAAAATAGTTGTAGAAGATTTATTTCTAAATCACATTGGTCACCGACATGGTTTCAATATTTTACAAAGCAGTTGAGTTAATTAGACATTTGATTGTTTTTTCAGTTGTTTCCCAGCATTAAAGTTGATATTCTTTGCTTGAAACACAAATAACTTTCTTCTTTTCCTTTGGGCTGCTCCCTTTCAGGGGTCACCAGAGCGAATCATGCGCCTCCATCTAACCCTGTCCTCCACATCCTGTTCACTCACACCAATTAACTTCATGTCCTCTCTCACTACATTCATAAATCTCCTCTTTGGTCTTCCTCTAGACCTCCTGCCTGGCAGCTCCAACCTCAGCATCCTTCTACCAATATATTCACAGTCTCTCCTCTGAACGTGTCCAAACCACCTCAATCTGGCCTCTCTGGCTTTATCTCCGAGACATCTAACATGAGCTGTCCCTCTGATGGACTCGTTCCTGATCCTGTCCGTCCTCGTCACTCCCAAAGAGAACCTCAACATCTTAAGCTCTGCCACCTCCAGCTCTGCCTCTTGTCTTTTCTTCAGTGCCACTGTCTCTAAGCTGTACAACATCGCTGCTCTCACCACCGTCTTGAACACCTTTCCTTTCATTCTTGCTGATACAATTAAATCTGAATTTCACTCAATGCTTTGTCTTAACATAACAGAGGACTCTTATGCAAATTTCAGTCCGTCCCAAATTGATCATCTTGTTGATAGTGCTGCAGGTTCACTGCGAACGACAC